>CM034537.1:55022942-55090442 GCA_020002185.1 Paraescarpia echinospica
AATGTCAGTACTAGATCTGTTACGAGACTAACTAGAGATACAGCCTGTGTAACAAATGTCAGTACTAGATCTGTTACGAGACTAACTAGAGATACAGCCTGTGTAACAAATGTCAGTACTAGATCTGTTACGAGACTAACTAGAGATACAGCCTGTGTAACAAATGTCAGTACTAGATCTGTTACGAGACTAACTAGAGATACAGCCTGTGTAACAAATGTCAGTACTAGATCTGTTACGAGACTAACTAGAGATACAGCCTGTGTAACAAATGTCAGTACTAGATCTGTTACGAGACTAACTAGAGATACAGCCTGTGTAACAAATGTCAGTACTAGATCTGTTACGAGACTAACTAGAGATACAGCCTGTGTAAGAAATGTCAGTACTAGATCTGTTACGAGACTAACTAGAGATACAGCCTGTGTAAGAAATGTCAGTACTAGATCTGTTACGAGACTAACTAGAGATACAGCCTGTGTAACAAATGTCAGTACTAGATCTGTTACGAGACTAACTAGAGATACAGCCTGTGTAAGAAATGTCAGTACTAGATCTGTTACGAGACTAACTAGAGATACAGCCTGTGTAAGAAATGTCAGTACTAGATCTGTTACGAGACTAACTAGAGATACAGCCTGTGTAAGAAATGTCAGTACTAGATCTGTTACGAGACTAAGTCTCCTAACTGCCAGACTTCACCCACCTCTCCAGTCACTTGTTGCACAGGTGATAAACTTCTGTATAGCCATGTAGAGAGCATGGAATGACATCAGACAAATGTACATCTACAAGGGAGGAAATAGGCACCATGACACGTCATCTAGTACACTGCACAGCAAGACAACTTTGGTTTTTTTAAACGTATCATTGTGTTCGTTTCCTATGTTATCACTTACAGAAACCGTGTCTTCAAAAAGGTGTTCCATACTTGTAACCGCCAATGCTTGCTTGAAGCATGAGTGCAATATTGTGTACATAATATATAATAACTGGAACATTTATATCAATTGATCATGTTGTGCATTAACTTGAAATATATCTATTTACATCATCAATATCTGCTATTTCCACTGGGTATTAAAAAAAACAATGTTTTATTACAATGTCTTAGTACAATTCAGATTCTTAACAGCTGAATGTGATCAGGACTTTTGGAACAACATGATTAAAAACAAAAACTCATACAACTTTACTATGATAATATAGTATTTTGTCAACTATTACAAGATACGACAGATCTGTACTCACAGTAAAAAGAACGAAGTATTTCTGGTTGCTTTCCCCGACACAATTATTCACCCAGGGACAGTGGTGATCCATCTTTTTAATGCATCGACGGCAAATGCTGAAATCATAAAGGATTTACATCAGTATAATACTGCCGTGCAATGGCAAAAGGGTGCAAGTGACATTTTTATCAAAAATGAGTTAACATCACAATCACACATTTTGGAGCAAGTGCCATCTTATTATATAATAAATAACACAGTTTAGCTCTTAGATTGGCTAGAAATGACAAGGCACAAGGGTGCAAGTGACAATGGAACTGTATTTTACAATGACAAAAGGGAGTAACTGAATGTCCAATAGCACGACGCGTTATTAGAACAAAACTTTCAATCAGTGCGCTGCTCTCTTACTCAGTGAAGCGGGAGAAAACGATACCATGAATTTTGCGAATATAATTCGCGGTTTGATGAATGAGTGATTACATGACTATATATATATATATATGTATATCATTATATACATATATATATATATACATATATATATATAATTATATACATATATATATACATAATTATATACATATATATATATACATATATAATATATATACATATATACAGGTATATAATACTCTTAACCAAATATGCACAAACCAAAGGCAAAGCCAGTCTGCTGAAAGTGTTGACCCCTTTTAATATAGTGTATGCTGCCTTTAGAATTTTATGTATATATATATTATGTTTTGTATGTTAACACAGTGGTGTGTATACACGTGTGTTATATTATTTGTATAATACAATGATATAATTCTAAACGATCATTACTCATACCAATAATTATTATCACCCATCACCATAATAGTTCAGCATCGACATCAAGTTTAACATATTTCTTAAATTACTTTATTACTGTAGCAGTTATCATACGTATACGAGTGAGTAAAACAAATTTGCATATTTCATGACTGAGCCTTCAGGGGTTGTAGAACAACTTTTAATTAACGGCTGTTAAAATATAATTTTATAAATATCACGAATTATGGCACGTTTATTAATTAACACGTAAATTGGAAATAGTTGCTGTCCGAATTTCAGGCATTTCCGAATTTAAACAAAAAACTCATACTAAATTCTTATAATTCGCATTGTATATGACAATATGTCACACATCTCTGTCATGCCCACACACTATCACTATCAAGAATCTGGTGAAAGGACACACTTTCATGTCAGCCGACTCCGGGCATGCACAGGTCGAGAAAGGTATGAGGTCGAAGAAGAATGTCTACATATCGGATTTTGCAAGCGTGATAAGCAAATCTGGAACAGTCATTCTCTTGAGTCATGCAGATTTTCGTTCTTGAGAAAATGGTATAAGTTCAGCAAAATCCACGAAAAAGCCGATGTTGGGTCACGTGAGCATGGTACAATTCAGAAGGGGGTCAAGCACTCTTCTGGAAATGTGGATTGACTGAAGATGACTTCCAGTCAGGTGAATTCCTGATGAAAAGGATAGAGACCATCTTCTCAGAGGAGGAACTTTCGATGTGAAAGACGGACCTCGTGGTGTGCCACAGAGCAAGTGCGATGACATTGTCAGAAAGCTTGGTCCATTGATGCCAGTGAACAGAGTTCAGTTCTGGAGCGGAATGCCTATCAATGACACTTCTGTCGACATGACTGACGCCGAGTGAAACAATGAGTACTACCTTACCTGTCGTAGTTTTTGCTTTTATACTGGTACTTTTGTTTAATTGCTGTTTTAAAGCAAGAATGTCAATCTACGATGATAATACGAAACTGAAAGTTTGTAATTTGCATCCCCGAGGGACATCTTAATAAATCAACTGACTGATTAAATTTGGTTTAACAATAAATCACCTAACTGATTAAAATTGTGTTTTAACGATTGTGTACTGTCATTTTTCAATATCATTTTGCCATCTCCAGTTATAGTTTCTTTTGACATGATTTAAAAGCACTTGCTTCCTTTTGTCATAGAACTGTTTCGATATCGATAACGTAATACAAAGACAGAAGGGAGTAAGTGACACTAAGTCACCAGACACTCTGTAACACCCGAAGTACTGATGTATAATAGTCATTCTTATAAATACACAATTGCCATCTCCAGTTATAGTTCATTCTGACATGATTTAACAGCACTTGCTTCCTTTTGTCATAGAATTGTTTTGATATCGATCGCCTAATAAAATGACAAAAGGGAGTAAGTGACACTAAGTCACCAAACACAGTAAAACCCGAAGTACTGATATATTATAGTCATTCTTATAAATACGCAATTGCCAGCTCCACTTGTAGTTTGTTTTGACAAGATTTAGTAGCACTTGCATCTTTTTGTCATATAATTGTTTTGATATCGATCGCCTAATAAAATGACAAAAGGGAGTAAGTGACACTAAGTCACCAAACACTGTAAAACCCAAAGTACTGATATATTACAGTCATTCTTATAAATACGCAATTGCCAGCTCCACTTGTAGTTTGTTTTGACAAGATTTAGTAGCACTTGCGTCTTTTTGTCATAGAATTGTTTTGATATCGATCGCCTAATAAAATGACAAAAGGGAGTAAGTGACACTAAGTCACCAAACACTGTAAAACCCGAAGTACTGATATATTATAGTCATTCTTATAAATACGCAATTGCCAGCTCCACTTGTAGTTTGTTTTGACAAGATTTAGTAGCACTTGCGTCTTTTTGTCATAGAATTGTTTTGATATCGATCGCCTAATAAAATGACAAAAGGTAGTAAGTGACACAAAGTCACCAAACACTCTGTAAAACCCGGAGGTTCTAGTCATTGTTATAAATACACATAGTCAAGTAGTTCATGCAACTGTGAATAATTGCTGAACCGTAATATGCAAAAATGCGCAAAAGAAAAACTCGTTTTGTCCAATATCTCAAAAGCACCTCGTTGTCACTTGCACCCATTTGCCATTACAAGGCAGAATATGACTGCTTCCTATGCATTCAGAACATGCATGTTAACCCAGTGAGTTACTCCTTACTTAATGCACTTTTCTGTGTTCCAGTTAGCCATACTGAACAAATAAACCAGTTTTAAGACTTAGAGGAAGACCATGATTGAGATGGAAGAAGAAGAGATTTAGTAAGATAGTGAGAGTAGAGAATGAGAGATGGGGAGAGAGGGAAACAAAACAGGTGGTGAACCAAACAGTGAAACAGAATCAGAGATGGGAGGAAAATATACATTTGAGAACTAGCATTCAGGCTAGTCTCATCCACATTTCACAGCTAAAGACCAACAACCTTCTTAAAAAAGTATGTATTTGGGTCCTCAAAATTAGCAGTGGCATATATTAACAAACGCTATTTGTTTTTTAAATGCTACGACACTCAATTATGTAGCAACATTTTGCTAGTGCATTTTACAATCTTAAATTGCCCATTTTACAACAAAATCATTAGTTATGGTTCCATCTTGATCCTGCTATTTTAACATCACTCTTGTTTAATCAGATCACTTCTTGGTTTTTCATTTAACCAAAAGTCAATCAGAGAGGGTTTTGGGGTAGTAGGTTTCACGTGAACCATTCCATAGGTCCATTCCATAGGTCTTGTACAAATGTTTAGCCTTACTAAACTCTAAGTTTCCAATATCACTAAACAAGAATGTGATGACTTAGGTTCAGGGTCAAGTTGATTCTTACCTGCAATGATGTGCTCGCTCTGGCTTTATACTAACACATTTTGGACATTTAAAGACGACTTGTCCGTCTCGTAAGCCCAATTTGCGAATGTTTTCATCTGTTGCATTCCCCCGTGGTATTGCTCCCTAAAACGTAATCATCATCCACGGGCACTCATTACGTGAACCTCAAAACAATATTACTCAACTAAATAATACGTTTAAATGAGCTAAAACTGTCATCTTTAACATAAAAAATTATGATCAAATGTGTTTGCTTTAATTTAAATAAACATAACATTCAAGCAATATTTTGGAATACCAAGTATTTGCCTTTATCGACTAAAAATTGAAATGATTTGCGAATATGTAAACACATTTAGAAACTCTGTTTTACTAAACGAGTACCCTCTTATACACAGTGGAACCTCACTATCAAGGTCACCTTGAGGACGGGGCCAAAGTTACCTCAGTGGTAAGGTGGCCGTATTATTGCTTTATTTTATTATTATGGGAATAATTTTGGACTGTCCCCTGGTGACTTTAATTATGTGGTGGTTGTGTTACCATACAGCGAGGTTTAACAGTACTGGTTATACAAATTTTCCTATTAACAAAGTATTGTCAGTGTCCAAACTTGGTCAATATGTGGTCAGTGTTGCCTGTGTGTTTTATCCTGTCTTAATATATATCTCATATTCAGCATATATTCTAATTTTGTTATGCCACGTTTCAATGAAACAATAAATATCAAATAAATTAAATAGATAAAAAGTTGTCTTGTTTTGATTAATAAATTTTGCTGATGATTGGTTCATTCATATTTCTGATCAATTAACTGATTACAATCTTTTGTGATCGATGATCACTTCGATTACAAAACTTAGTTTTGGATGATGAATATATGCACAATACCGTGAAAAAGACACCACTGACATTGCTCAAAACTGCTACGCTAACGGTGTGTTCAGAAATCTCACGTAATGGGAAGATGTATTGTTAATGACGTAGATGTAGAATGGGAAGATGCAATCAGTACATTACTTACAGGGTCTGTGAATACAGTCCTTAGATGGGACGCCCCAACAAGGAACGCAAGCAGCAACGATATAGCTGCATTCCCCACATCATAGACAAAGTCCCGAATTGGTAAAAATACAAACAGAACCATCAGAGTTTCGCTTCCAACGAGCACAAGCCATGTCAGAATTGCCAACACCATGCCCCTCCTGCTGTCTAGAAAATAAATATGACTTGTGTCGGGCGCAAACTTGGTGATGCATTTCCACAGACTTTCCCGTAGTTTGGCGGCAACCGAATCTGAGGTCAAGGCTGGTACACTGGCACTTGATTTGGAGGTGACTTTGGGCTGGACTCCAGCCGATGTGGTGTCCTTTCGTCTCAGGCGGGGGGCAGATTGAGAGGTGACACACTTGTCTGTACATGTACGTTCACAGCGTGAAGGCATTCTGTAAGTAATGTAATAGCAACACTGTACAGTCCTGAGGGAAATGTTGACAGTGAACTTCTGAGCTGTTGTGTATTCACGCACACTGAGCATATTCTGTGAATGTGTCTACAGAGGCTGACAAAAACTGTTATAGTTACGTATGGTTTTCCATACAAAAATGCACACAAAGGCAAACTAACATTGGTGTGCTTTGATAACTGGACTACCTTTCCTTAATATTTGTAAAAAAATGCAAATTTGTCATAACAAATCAGGTGGTACAACGGACAGGAAGATGTCGCATTTCCTGACTCGACTAATTCACACAAACAAGAATATTTGTAGTAGCCATGGGGTATGCTCAGTGTGGTAGGACGCACAACCACGTCAGACGCCCACAACAATTAAAGCCAATACTCACCGGGTCCGTGACCACCGTCTTGACGTGTGACGCGAAGGCAAGAGCGGCATACACGTAGAATATGAGACCGTTTATAAAGTTCAGCCAGCTACCGTGAGCTGACGGCATGATTACACACATGACGACAAACGTCGCATATAAAATGAGCATGTAGGTTATAACACAGCAGATGATGCCACACACGTCTTTCACTATCCACACATGACGTCCACATCTGAGTCCAAACCGTCGCCAGAAAGGAGCACAGTTTAGAATGGCGACAGCGGGGTTAGGGTCAAGGGTGTGGGAGGGGGCATCATACCGCTTCATGTATGGCTGCAGCAGGGGGTCCAACTGTGCAGAGGTCAAGGAATCCCTGGAAGAAGAGAAAGCGACAGTCGTAGAATGAGATGGTGCAAGACAAAATCATAACATAGGATCACGCGTAAAACATAATATAAAGAATGGTCACACAAAAACACAAAATGCTTAGATTTTTTTACTAAATGGATCAATCAAAAAGCATTTTTTTTTAACAAATAGTAACAAAATAATAATTTGTTTTTTAGACAAGCTTATCTACATCAAAGGGACAACATAGGTTATAACTGTTGAAAGTATACTACAGCAAATCATTCAGAGAATTGTTGTACTGTTGAAATAATTTGTGATTCAGCCCTCGGGTAAGCCTACATCTATATATAATAATAAATAATAATACTTTTAAAGTTAAAACACACACACACACACACAGGCATGCATATTTGTAGTATTCATGACACACATTCAAAACACGTGCAACATCACTGCGTTAGGCTCACAATGAAATAACGAAATACCTTTTGAAAAAATGATATAACAACACATATTTGTAAAATAACAAGGCAAAATACTTGACTATTACAGTAAGCAAAAACTCTCCCAGGAAAAACAATTTAAATAACGTTGTGCAGAAAAGTTTTTCAAAATAACCACGTAAATCAATGTTGTAATATGAGAAATAGTAGTAATTATAGCAGAAGTGGTAGTAACAGCAGTAGTAGTAGAAGAAGAAGTACTTGTAGTACTTGTACTAGTCTTGTAGTACTTGTACTAGTCTTGTAGTACTTGTAGTACATGTATTAATGCAGTCTTTTCTGTTGCAGTATAGTAGTGAGCTACATCCTCGCAAGCCAAGGCTGTTTGATCCCCTACGTGAAGTGCGGAAGATAGCTGAGTCAAACTAGTAATTGACTTCGCCAGTCGCGACGGCATCACCCGTGAGAACAGCGCAAATACCCGCCCCAATTTGAAGACGAATAAATGACTTCTGGGAATCACAATATATAACGACCCGTTCGCCCATTAGCGTGTATTCGAATGATTGCTTCCACTTCCTAAACATTGCATGTAACACGAGCCATGGTTGGTTGAAATTAGTTTTATTATGACCACCTGACTTGCCGACATCCATTGATCTAGTGAGTGATTTCATAGGCTGAGCTTAAATTCAGAGTTTCGCAAAGCGATCAGCCAGGGGATACTGTTGGCTGGCACTGACGTAATCAGCAGCAGCGACCCCTGGCGCGCGAGGATGGTGAGCTATAACTATTGATAGTAATATTTGTAGTAGCTGTGTCTTGCAGTGGCAAGAACTTTCACCGTACTACTTCTGGTGTTGTTAGGCCACTGTGCTGTTGCTGCTGCTTCAAACGTTAATAACGAAGAAGCTCTGCAATACGGAAACATCAAGAATAGTGCCTAAAAATACACATGTATGCTTCTGTGTTAAGTTTTCATTCATTAGTATGTACTTAGGTCTGCATATATGCTGCGCATTAACACTATTAGCACTGAGGGTGGTCACCTACATTAACATAATCTCTGAGTCATGAGGAATACGTGCACAGTCCCCAATGTTGAAACCCAGGTTTTTATTATAATACTAAATGTACAATGTCTGGCCCAGGCTTTGAACTCAGAACTCTGGTTTCAAGGTGGATGTGCTAAACACTATGTTACTAGCTGCAATCCAATTATCAAAACTAAATAACACATTTGCAAAAAAATAAGCTAGCATATTATAGAGGATACTAGACAGGTTTCATTTTATAGGTGAAGTAATTGTAAAATAAGATGAGCAAAAAATTGAAATGCAGAATACGCAGTTAAAGACAAGGGAAATTATAACAGTCTTGGCTTCCTTCCCTATGCTGATTGTGTCACGCACTCGGTTTGATTGTACAACAATCGAACGGATGCAATTAGGATCGAGAGATCAGCGTGCTTGCAGACACTGTCAATCTAATAGATGTTGTTCTTACAGGTTCTTACAGGTCCTCTTCTGGCTTCTAGGCTGTGATGCCTCTTATGCCAGCTCTGATGTTTGTCGTCAAACTGTATGGTGCGCATGCGTCTGACGAGTTGTTCCATAATAGATATGATATGACAGAGTTGGTAATTTTAGTCTTTGCAGACGTTCATTATATTCAAGATCTTTAAAACCTGGAATTAATTTGGTTGCTCTACACTGAACATTTTCAAGAGCTGTAATGTGTTTCATTAAGTAGGGAGCCCATACTTGATTTGCATATTCAATATGTGGGCGGACGAGAGATTTAAAAACAGTAGAAAAACACTGTTCATCCATGTAATCAAAAGTGCGACGAATTATCCCCATCATTGAATTGGCTTTATTATTTTTTTCTAACATGTGCCTCAAAGTTTAGTGATGAGTCAAAAGTGACGCCAATATCCTTCACCTTATCCGTACTTGCCAGCATTATATGATCATTAGGTCCCAGTGTGTAGCTGTCATTTCTTATGGTTGATGATCCTACTCTCATATGGCTGCATTTGTCTGGGTGGAACTTTAAGAGAGATTCGTATGTCCAATGTTCTGCATGGGTAAGATCTTGTTGAAGCTTTGTGCAATCTTCATTGGTGTAAATTGGATGGAAAAGTTTCATATCATCCGCAAACAGGAATACTTCGGAGTTCTTTATAACATCCGGTAAGTGCAAGTTTAATTTGCAACTTCAACACTAGTATCAGTTTTGGAAGATTAAAAATAAAAATTAATTAATGTTGACTTAGTTTCATTAATACTATCATAATTTTGCCGATTCACAGACATGTATAGATATGGCATATTATATATAATATGCCTTTCACACAAGTTTCAGGGTTCATGAATCATGTTGACTATCAATCGAGTCTTTTGACTTGTTTTGTGATTCAGTGTATAATACTAATAGTAGCACTATTCTTGGTGTTTAACACGAAATGTCACTAAATCAATGGTCCGTGTCACTGTCAATGTCAGGCATTCGAGACACCGACAGAGCGGTGGTGTGCCGTGGGACATTCCACTGTGCACAGCGACAGCGTCACGTCTCTCGGACTCAGTGGGTGAGTGAGACCGACAGTGGCACCGTAGCCGTAGGTGTGGTAACCTTACGTCAAACACATAAACATTTAGCTGGATCGTGTTTATTGTTAAACAAGATTCCCAATCATGTCATGTCGTTACTTACATTGCACAACCTGGAGGTTAATAATTATCTATGGCATAAATATAAGACGTGTTTATTTTGATAGGCAACACGGAACACAACATTTTCTGCAACGATCGCGTCGATGTCATCGTTTGTACGGTTCACAGTGATCTCGGCCTTTCGCGATCTCGGCCCGAGTGATCTCGGCCTGTTTCCGAGTGATCTCGGCCTGTTTCGGTGAACTCGGCCTGTGACCTCGGCCTGTGCGGCAGTTATCTCGGCCTGTTTGAGGAGTGATCTCGGCCTGTTCGGGGAGTGATCTCGGCCTGTTCGAGGAGTGATCTCGGCCTTTTTATGTGACTAATGCTAACCAGAAATAATGAAGTTGCATCCATCTGTATGTTACAATATGCAATGTAATAAATATATTTTGACGATCTGTCGTGATCTTATTCTTACTTCCTATACCTTACCGCAAGTGCTTATCCCATGAACGGTCAATAGTTGTCCAAGTTTGAGGTCAATAGTTGGTCAAGTTTGAGCACTGAGGCTGTCTCAAGTTGTAGTTTTCTGTAGTTGTCTTCCCAATTTCTAATAATTTTTTAGGAAAACCATTTTTATGCTATTGTTGTTATTGCTAAAGTCACAATTACGTAACCAATTTATTATTACAATACACAAGAATCAGCTTTAAAAATTACATATACGTTAGAAAGGGTAGGTGTCATGATAATTTGCTTCATAATCTCCCTTAGTTACCTTTTCATGTTAACACTATCTTTGATTTGAGTCCGTTAAGAAAGTGTGACAGTGTAATTGGCTTGCTACTCCTGCATTGCTTCAATGAGCAGATCTTTTCACGTTGTTTGTCTTTGATTTGTGTGCTGTGAGAATGTGTTGAGGCCGTAATAAGCTCTCTACTCTTGAAATGCTTTATTGAGCAGATTTCTTCATTTTGCTTGTCTTTGATTTGTTAAGACGTGAGGAAGCCATGACAATTGGCTTGTTAGGCATGTACTGTTCACAGAGCAGGTGCTTTGTTTGAACGGTATACTCATTGTATACAAGGTCGACTTGTTTACTTGTCACCGCCTATTACCAAACATATAGATCAGAAATTTAGTTGGAAACAGAAAACATGTATGACATATACGATACCACACATATATACGTGCTAGTGAGTTCCAATAGTCTGCGGTGATCACTTTTTGATGCTGATATTAAATATGTACAAGGACTACCACATATAACAAGGCACCATATTTTTGCCAAAAATTGTCAGCTTATAAAATAAATCGAAAATAATTCAAAATCTCCAATGACTAAAATCACTCGCTTGGAACCTAGTCTTGAAAAAGACATGGCGATGTGCAATGCTCTTGTTTGCCGATTTAGGTATCGAACAAAATAAGTTTTTCAGTTTGTCTTATAAATGAGTAGGTTTCTGTCACCACAAATGCCTACTTATATATTACGTATTGAACTATATGGCATAAATGGAATGTGCGTCATTTCCCCTTTAAACTTAATATAATGTTCCCATGTACATAACAATATTACATGTGACCTGGATATTTCTCAGATCGAAATCACCCTGCGACTGATGCCCGGGGGAAGCTACGAAGGCACCAAAAAAAGATACCGAGACCTCCATGGAAAGGTTGCCCAGCAATGGGACCTGTACAGAGCTGGAGATAAGACAGCAATGCAGTTGCTGAAGACGTTTGCCAGACTGTACGGGCCGGTGATGCACTGAGAACGCACCCTACAACGCACCAGCAAGCTAGCCGGCAGCACACATGCACGCACACAGGCACGCACGCACACACGCACCTACCCTCACCCACGCATACTCACACACATTCATATTTTAGAAATACAAACTGTCTACATTATGCCTTGTGTCTTCTACAAACTAGCCCCGAACCATAGTCGGAACATTGTGCCACACGATAGACGTCGGAACGTTATTAATATTTGGAATCTCACCAAAACACTTAAACAATACCCCCTATTGTGCCAACAAATAGCATGTTATCGGTGACAAGACCAAGAAATCATTGGAAACGAAGCTCAGAGGCGCATCAAGACAAAAGGATTGGTCAATCTCAAAATCCATAAGCAGTATTCCAGTTGTCAACAGATGGTAAAAGGCGCGATGTTAGCATACTGATCTTCCCTACTAGCTACACTACATTAAAGCATATAAATCCCGTTATTATGCAAGGCCTATGTGTGAATTTCAATTGCATTTTGCAAGTCGCAGAAAGCCTATTCGCGGAAGTCACGACTGGCAGAATTAAGGGAAACGATTCGATTGATGTCGGCGCAAAACAAACAATGTCAATGCCTCGCACCACATTTATTGTTCCCAAAGATTTGACAGTACTCGCACAAACAAGTGACAGTTATCACCGCGTTAATAATATAGTTTACCGTAGCTCTAATTTGTTTAACTTAAATACATTTAATGAAATTTTGTTGACGGGGGGAACGCCATAAGGCGAGTTCAGAAAACAAAGTAACGCAAATATATCGCGGAATAAATTAAAATAACGAGGTAAAAAGTTGCGTTACCTTAGATAAAAACTACTTCGTTACAAGTCGAAGTAGTTGATATAAATGTTTATTACATGACACCCCTGCTCACCGAGGTTGCTGGCGTGATATGCTGTTTCAAAATACGCGTAGGGAAAACACATCAAGTTAACTACACTGCAATTATTTACCAATAATGATCAAATCAGTTTTATTTGCATTTAATTAATATTTGCTGTCAGTGATCAGTGGTAGATATCTTGGCGGCAATCACTATAATACTTATACACATCACGCAGAAATTGCCGATGATAATGTCGAATTGCTTACATAAATAACCAAACAAAACAAAACTATGCATCAATATACACACAACAAATGTATGGCTAACATCACTCAAACAGGCCGATATCACTGCCTCACATAAATAACCCAACAAAACAAAAAGACATTATGAAAAAAACAGAGGTCGCTGTCGAAAACAACCATGCAACATATTGGACATTATGCAGCAGTTATCACTGTCATGTATCAGGATCATTATAACTGGTACGTTATACAGCTACTTACTACAGTGAGCTCTTACACCGTTGATGGTAATAAAGGGTTGTTGTCTTCCGGTCAAATTCGAGTTGCACATTTCTAGTGTTTCCAGTTCCAATTAAACAAGCAATATGCTGCTTTATTAAGCATAACATGGTGTCAGAAGACAAACTACACAAACTATTAGGGTAGGATGTGTTGGTGAAGTTTGAAGTGACGACTAAAAAATTGAACTGAACTGTGTCAAAACGTCGAGTCACTGTCAACGACTGAAAAATGGAATTTTTCAAGCCACCAAGTAGTATTGCGTTCGATGCCAGCAACTTAGATGAGGCATGGAGAAGTTGGGAGCAGCAGTTTAGGACATTTTACACAGCGTGTGAATTGAACAAGAAGCCTAAAGCTGTCCAAGTGGCCATACTACTACATACTGCTGGACCGGAAGCCCAGGAAGTATTCAACCAGTTTGAGTTCAAACCAGCAGGACCTGCTAACGTCCCACCAGCAGAAGACAAAGACAACTGGGAAACGCTGCTAGACAAATTCCGTCACTACTGCAAACCACGTAAAAATACAGTTTACAAACGATATTGTTTCTGGCCTCGCAATCAAGGCAACAAGTGGATCAGTGGATCAAGGACTTGAGAATGAAAGCTAAAATGTGTGAATTTGGTGACCAGGAGGATCTGATGATCCGTGACAAGATAGTGTTCAGCGTCAATGACGAGCGTGTTAAAGAGAGACTTTTGAGAGAGTCAGATCAGTCGCTAGCTAAGGCATTAGATGTGTGCCATGCAGCCGAGACGACAAGAGCGCAACTGAAGGTCATGGCGTCTGAAGGAAAGCCAGAAGCTAAAGTGAATGTAGTGAAGCAGAGATCTCGTTCAAGCACGTTTAGCAAGGGCTCCCATGCAGTTGGCAGGGGTATCAAGGGAACTAACAATGACACTGTGGGTGGTTATAATAGTACACCGAGACCACGGGCTACACAGGGAAGCATTCACTGCAAATTCTGTAGCAGGTCACACCCACCAAAGTCATGCCCTGCGTACGGTAAACAGTGTAACCGTTGCAAGGGGTGGAACCACTTCGCAGTAATGTGCGAACACCACCGCACTGCTACAGTCGATAGGAAGGTGCGGATGGTGAACAATGAACAATGTGAGAGTAATGAATGTCTGTATCTGGGTTCGTTATTCTTGGACGTGCATGCACACACTACTCATGATGATGACTGGATGACGAAGATGATGATTGGCAGCCAGCAGATAAGCTTCAAGTTGGACACTGGCGCACAGGCGAATGTGTTGCCTATGACGATCTACGAGACACTAAAGCCGAATGCAGCCTTGCAGCCTACAAAGACGATACTGTCGGCATTCGTGAATGACGTCAAAGTGAAGCCAGCCGGCACGGTCAAGCTTCTGTGCATACCAGAGAACGCGGACAAACCGACACTGATCGAGTTCTTTGTCACTACGCACACCAATGTGCCACTACTTGGATGTCGAGCGTGCGAGTCATTGGGACTTGTCAAACGAGTGGGCGAGATGTCGCGTGAGAAGCCACTAACGAGTGACACTCTGATGAACGAATATGAAGACGTGTTCACTGGAGTTGGAGAACTTGAGCATCCGTATCATATCGAGCTGAAAGAGGACGTACAGCCGGTAGTCCAGGCAACCAGGAAACTTCCATACACCAGAGTGGAGAGTTTAAAGAAGGCTCTAGACAAGTTAGAGAGGGATGGAATCGTCGCAGATGTAGAACAACCTACACCATGGGTGAATAACTTGGTCATAACGGAGAAGCGGAATGGATCGTTGAGATTATGTCTTGACCCGAAACCACTCAATAGAGCGATTAAGCGTGAACATTTCGAGATCCCGACTCCTGAGGATGTGCAGTCGCGTCTAGCTGGAAAGAAAGTGTTTTCAGTGATAGATATGTCGATGGCGTACTGGCACGTCAGACTGTCGGATGAGTCCAGTTACCTCTGCACGTTCCACACGCCATGGGGCAGAAAAAGGTTTCTGCGCATGCCGTTTGGCATCAGTTCAGCCAGTGAAGTACTGCAGAAACGCATGCTACTAACGTTTGGTGACATCAAAGGAGCGTACGTGATAGCCGATGACATCATCGTCGCGGGGGATGATGAACAAGATCACGATGCCATCATGCGTGCTGTTTTCCAGAGGGCAAGAGAACGAAACGTGAAGTTCAACTCGTCAAAAGTGCAGTTGAAGGTCAATGAGGTGCTGTACATGGGACATATAGTATCGGAAGCAGGCCTCAGCCCAGACCCTAGCAAAGTGAGAGCCATCGTCGATATGCCACTGCCTGAGGACAAGCGCGCAGTCCTGAGGTTTCTGAACGTTGTGAAGTATCAGGCTAAGTTCATCCCGCGAGAGTCGCACATCACTGGTCCTCTACGTGCGCTGCTGAAAGAGGACGCGGCGTGGTGTTGGACACAAGAGCATACAGATGCAGTGAACGAGTTGAAGACAATTCTAAGCAGTTTGCCAGTGCGGAGGTTCTACGACGTGAACAAACCAGTAACGTTGCAGTCGGACGCGTCAAAGAGTGGACTAGGGGCGTGTCTTCTACAAGAAGGGCAGGTTGTTGCTTATGCGTCAAGGGCACTAGTCGGTGCAGAGCTACACTACGCACAGTTGGAGAAAGAACTGTTAGCGGTCGTTTTCGGGACTTCCAGGTTTCATCAGTACATTTATGGCAAGGAAATCGAAGCGCAGACTGATCATAAGCCGCTTGAGATTATAATGAAGAAAACGATCGGAAACGCAACGGCACGCGTACAACGAATGATGTTGAAGCTACAGCGATACGAGATAAGCCTGTCATATGTACCAGGGAAGCTGCTGTACGTAGCCGACGCTCTCTCACGTGCTTACATAGAGGGTGAGCCAGACAATGAGCTCATTGACGATATTGAGATTATGGTCCACAGCGTTACAAAGAACTTCCCAGCAAGTACAGGGCGACTCGAGCAAATCCGAAGTGCTACAGCCAATGACATGACTCTTCAGCGACTACTTCAGGTCGTGATGAACGGCTGGCCAGAGTCGAGGGCAGCTGTACCAGAGGACGTGAGACCGTACTGGAACATGAGAGATGAGATGAGTGCAGACGACGGACTCGTGTTTGCAGGCGAACGAATTGTCATTCCAGAGTCGATGAGGTCGGACATGCTGGAAGTGCTGCACGAACCACACATGGGGATGGAGAAGACGAAATCTCGAGCTAGATCAGCTATCTTCTGGCCGGGAATGTCCAGAGCAATCGAGGACACTGTCTCGAGGTGCAAAACATGCCTACAGTTCGCCCGGAGTAATCAGAAGGAGCCGATGATAGCACACGAAATCCCAGACGGCCCGTTCCGGAAAGTCGCAATGGACATTATGTCGTTCAAAGGTCGAGACTACCTAGTAGTGGTTGACTATTATTCGAAGTATCCCGAGTTGGCACTGCTCGAGAACAAGACAAGCGAATCTGTCATCTCGCATGTTAAGAGCATCAGTGCACGTCATGGAATACCCGAAGAGATCGTAGCAGACAACCAACCGTTTGGTAGCTATAGTTTTCGGCAATTCGCGAAGAGTTGGGGTATCACAGTGACTACATCGAGCCCAACATATGCTCAATCGAATGGGCAGGCAGAGCGAGTCGTGCAAACGTTGAAATCGCTCCTCAAGAAGGCAGACGAAGAGGGTCGTGATCCCTACATAGCGATGCTAGAATACAGGAACACGCCGATCAGTGGACTCCGCTATGCACCGGCACAACTGGCAATGAGCAGACTACTGAGGTCAAAGTTGCCGACAACCAAAGCCGTTCTTGAGCCGCGAGTCGTAAACGCGAAACAGGACTTGACAGACAGACAGACACGGTTCAAACAAGACTGACCACGGTGCTACATCATTGAAGCCGTTGAAACCTGGTGATGTAGTACGAGTCCAGAGAAAGTGGGGCTGGGATCCCGCTATCGTTCAGCGGACACACGAGAGTCCGAGGTCATACGTGATCCAGCATGAGGGAGGAGAACTCCGTCGCAATCGTCGTCATCTACGGAGGACACGCGAGCAGCCGCCGCTGATTCTTCCTCAGATGGACGATCCCGACGTTCGAGGAGAAGGTAACGCTCTTCAGATGCCGGTACCGCCAGACGTGCCATCGCCACGAAGACTCGTCGCTGTGCCGCCACGAAGAGTCGTCGCTGAGCCACCTCCGCAAGAAGAGATTCCACAGAATGAACGATTCTCTAGATACGGTCGTGCAATCAGAAAGCCTATGCGATTTGACATTTAATTGTGTTTTTCAATACTATTTGACATTGGTAGTATTATTGATCTGTTTCGCAAGTAACCATTATGTGACATTCTATGTGATTTTTGATAGTCGATATAATGTGACTTTTAGCCTAGTTTGCTACTCGCTTGATATCGATTTATCCACAGCGAACATTCGTTAAAGCTGATGAATGTGTTTTTGAGTTTATGAATACAGTTTTTTTTAGTCTTAAAGGAGGGATGTCATGTATCAGGATCGTTATAACTGGTACGTTATACAGCTACTTACTACAGTGAGCTCTTACACCGTTGATGGTAATAAAGGGTTGTTGTCTTCCGGTCAAATTCGAGTTGCACATGTCTAGTGTTTCCAGTTCCAATTAAACAAGCAATATGCTGCTTTATAAAGCATAACAATCACAATACATAATACAATGTAATTATGTTGCACAAAAAACGCTGGCTAACATCACTCAAACAGGCCGAGATCACTGGCTATACAGGCCGAGTTCACTGCTGCACAGGCCGAATTCACTGGCCGACTTCATGCCGCTATCGTTTCTGGTCAACAATATACCCCCCGAACAGGCCGAGGTCACAGGCCGAGTTCACCAAAACAGGCCGAGGTCACAGGCCGTGTTCACCAAAACAGGCCGAGATCACTCGGGCCGAGATCGCGAAAGGCCGCGATCACTGGGTACCGTTTGTACACACAAAGCTGTGACGTAAAGCGATCCCACAAACAGCATGGCCGAGGTGTTGATGAGCGAAGCGGAACGTACCTTCATACTTCACGGAGTACAGGTATATATTTCAAAATGCATATTTATGCATCCTAATGACGTATACGTATTTGCATTACATGTCGGGAAATCGTGAAGTGATTTAATTGTGGCGCAGTTGTATGTGGTAAAGTCCCATATTATCGCCCAACTGTTGATACGTATACAAAACATTACCGGCGTTAATAAATTGGCGTTCTTGTGCGTTAATCGTTATAATATAGAACTCACTCTTTACTTTGCCAAAATCAGGGAGATCCGTGCTATTTTTAATGTGATATTTGCAAGAAATAATCGCTTAAGCCTTAACTTAACTCAGGCTTAACTTAACCTTAGACGTTATATCGGATTAGGCCAAATAAATTTATAAAAGCCCCCATCCAATCCTTCTAGACTTTGCCAAGGCCTTTCCTCTCTGATAGGACACAGGAAGTAGTTGTTAAGGGAATAAAATCAACAATAGGTCACATTATTTCTGGAGTACCCCAGGGATCTGTCCTGGGTCCAACACTCTTCCTGATATACATAAATGACATCAGTGACAATATCCAAAACAAAATCAGACTCTGTGCAAATGATACCATCCTGTACTCTCCCATAAAACACCAATGACAGCAAGAGACTCCAACAAGTCCTAGACTCTCTGGAGTTATTGGAAGAAACATGGCAAATGCAATTCAACTTAGACAGATGCCATGTGATGACAGTCACAAAAACAAAACCGATTAAGCCCTACATGGTCAGACACTCAAACAAGATACCAGTGTAAAGTACCTGGGTATCAAGATTAATGAACATGTCCACTGGGGGAAACACATAAAGGCCACCACAGCAAACGCGAATAAGACAAGCACCTTCATCAATAGAAACCTCAGAGGATGCCCAGACACCATTCAGTCACATTGCTTCAAAAATCTAGCCTGTCCAGTACTGGAATATGCCTCCGTAGTCTGGGCCAGATGAAGCTCAAGTCTGACATCGAGATGGTCCAGAGGAGAGCTGCCAGGCAGATCTTTCACGATTTCAGAATGACAAGTGCCTCTGATCTCGTTGCCAGACTTGAGCTTCCAAAGCTTGAAACCAGAAGAAAAGTCGACAAGGTCTGTATGATGTACAAAGTCATAAATGGCCTAGTCGACATCACACTACCCACTGAAATACAACAGCCACGCTTGCATACAACCAGAGGACACAACTACAAACTCACGATTCCAGATTCCAAGACTGACCTACTTCCACTAATTTTTCCCCTCAGCTGCATTTCTCTGGAACACCAGCCGCACCAGACACCACTTCGCTGGCATCTTTCAAACATCAGCTGGGAGGCTGGGCAAAAAACTAATCCCACAGTCCACGCCACATAATACTTAAGGACAATGAAATGTTTTTAGCCATATATTTATTCACCAATTACATGGTTTTTAATTATATTTCGAAAAGCCGGCATCGCATCACATGTGCACATCAACAAAATACTAAACCTGTGGGACATTACCCGGAAGTCGGGGCTACCACATTATTCAGAAGAAGAAGTCCAATCAATGACACTTTCTATGAACTAGTACTTATAACCCTACCAGCTACCTCTTTCAGATAGCACAGGGCGGCTCAAGTCAATCTTGGTGCACATCGATCTCGGTCCGTCTATCAATCTCGGCCTGCATCGATCTCGGCCCACGTATTTTTAATGAGGTTATCCACACAGCCATTCTGCTTTAACTGGAACTTATTTTATAGGCACGTAAAATTGGATTTGAATCAAAGCTAGTTTTAAATATGAATAGAAAATCAAAATATAGTTATTGCATAATTATAGTTTTCTTACATGTGGTAATGGAGTAGATGTAGTTGAATTAATTAGGTCCTAGTAATTGGCCCTTGCATTGTTTTGTTGACCAGATCCTTTTATGTGATGTGTCTTTGATTTGTGAGCAGCCAGGGACTAATGCAGGATAATATTTTGTCAGTCATGACAGTGTCATGCTTCATGTGCCCGGAAATTGTTACCAGTTCAAATAGTTTACAGTGCAGGTGAGAGAGCAAAAAAACCTTCTCAATTTCTTACCCGGGTTGATCACATATATACATATATATATATGTATATATATATATACATGAGTGAACATAAAATGAGAATATATGTCACCAGTAGAATAACAAATTAATTTGTTGCCAAGAAGAGCCTGCAACATAACAAACATGACATAAGAAATAGCCAAGCAGGCTCGATTAGAAAATTCAATTGTGGATTGGTCACATGCTGATGTTGTTGAACGCAACGATACAGCAGAGATGAGGATGCCGAACGCGACGACACGGGCAGAGGTGACGACGCCGAACGCGACGAGGTATCACCAATGTCACAGGTACAGCCACTGACTGACGTTGTCTCCACTCGGTCCACGCTATCATCTTCTTGTTGAACGATGCCGTCGATGGCAGTCATCATAATTTTGTTTGGTTTTGATTAGAAAAAATGCGTAATGTCATTTCGACATTTCTTTGACGGCGGCGGCATGACGAAAACAAAAATGCTATATTGCAGTTTCAATTGATAGTGTCATGTGCTTTCAATTAACCAGAACCCTGTATGGAAATAATGAAGCACGTGCGTTCAGTATTTTGGGCGGCAAAACCCCGAATGCTCCCGATTAATTATATTTGCATACGGAGAATAACAGGCCAGCATGCGAATGCTAAATAAGGAAATCGTCTGTAAACTCGGCTAAATGATGCCATCGTAATTTGGCCGAATTACATGTTACAAAACAGTTTTAGTGGGCGAAGTTAATGCCACGTTAACAAGGTGTAAAATACGGTCAGCGATTTGTTTATTGGCAATTCAAATGCCGGAAACTTTCCCAGAGCAGTGCTGACACAAGTATTTGTAGTGCCAGTTTTTGACTGACAGCAGTAATTAACAATGTATCTGCGCTGTTGCATTAAAACAATATCCATTTGAATATTGCATCAAACCATACACACGGAGTGATGCCACGGGTGCGTAGAGTATTTCCAGGAACTGCCCTGTGAAGGCTGTGCCAATGTCAGAGAAAGGCTCCGAGCAGTGCCCGTCACACAGCCCATAGTATAGCAGTATGATGGGTCATTACACAGTTGATGGGTTTGTACCCGTCAATCAAAATTCTTACCCGCACCCTGTCGACTCAGCCCGTCCAAATGACGGGGTGATGGGTCTCTGTGTTAGTCAATGTTGAGTAGTATGAATGTGTTGAGGCCACAACAATTTGACCACTGTTTATCATCGTTCTGACAAATGGATACTACACATCTACATAGAGAGTTTCATGACTTGGATACTTACTAGGTGGTGCTACAATATCATGAAAGATTACGTTGACATTCGCTACTTGGTACTGTCATGAACGATACAAACCTACTGTTAACAATAGTAGTAAAGCACTATACAACTTGCTATATTTAATTTATTTTAACATTCAGATATATAGATAGCTTGTCGTGTGTGTGAAAGAATATTTACCTAGGTGGTCTCTCCACCTAGGCCAAACCGCCTAGGTAAATATTATAATGGCCCATTACCTTCTGTGGCTATATACTCATGGCTCTTATAAGCTCATTTTGGACATCAGAGCAGATTCTGCTCCCCTTTGCTGGAGGCAGTGTAAAGGATGCCACAAAGTCTCCGCAACAAGCTGATGACGCCATGTGTGACTCGATTGGAATTTGATTGTCCTATTTACACACAACAACACTGCAAGGAATATAAAATTATATTTCAAAGCTTTCAGTAATAACATCCTTGACCTATACTAATGGCGGTGACGATGTCTCTTTGTGTATACCCAAGGGCATTTTGCATTTGCAGTTGAATATAACGTTTTATTCAGGGTAACTTATGAATTCAGTTTGAGCTGCCCGTAAGCAGCAGGGTGACTATGAATGGTTCAGTCCAAATTAACTGACCGTTATACCCAATGGCCAAGTTACCATTATGGGCAGGTAATGGGCAAAGCAAACTAATAGGAAGTCATTCAGGACTTTCAAAAGTGACCGTTATATCCAGGTTGTTGTTATGGACATGTGGCTGCTAAACAGGTTTCACTGAACCTCATTTTGGTTGTCACAGTTAACCATTTTGGTTTCTTCTGTTTTGGATCTATCACCAGTGTGATTGTTTTTATTGTGTTTCCAGGACAACTTGCGATCGGACGGCCGAGGTTGTGAGGATTATCGTTTCATGGAAATTGAGACTGATGTTGTCTCAAATTCCAGTGGTTCAGCAAGGCTGAGATTGGTACACCGTTCCAATTTAACACTTTCCACACAAGATGAAAATATATATCTTTACAAAACATACTTTTTGTGATTACTACTATTTCAACAACAACAAAAAACAGTATTCTGACGTGTAATTCAATTATATGCTGAAATTATAAAGTTTTAAAACAAAGCTGTCTATTCTTCATTTTTTAATATGTTCTTAATACCAGAAAAATATGTTGATGGAATACGGCCCACCAGATTGTGTTTTTAAAATAAGCCCTAAACTATGTTCACAATTTGAAAGTTCCACTCACTAAAGCAACAAAACGTATATACAGACGATAATTTTAACCATACAGTTAGTAAAAACAGCTGTTACAAAGACAGGTGATAGTGACCGCAACGTCCTTGACTTAGTTATGGCCGGCCTGTTTTCCACAGTCAGTGGCACAAGTGGATTTAATTGCAACCCATTCAGTGAACTTCCTACTCTGCCTGTTCCTTCCAACATCAGTCTTGTGTTTCAGGCCAACACGGATGTCCTTGTAGGAATAAAAGCCGAACTAGGAGAGCCGCTGTGTGATCGGCCAAATGAAGGACGACTTGAATTCTTTGTAGACTGGTAAGGATTTTTACTACTGCGGATAGCATTTATAGTTGCCACAGATGGATGGATGGATGGTGGCAATTCACACTGTCCATGGATATGATGAAAGAAATATACAGCCAAGTATATTGTAACCTCATCTGCATAATTGTTTCTATTTCAATAGAAAGCACACTTACCCTCTTAGGTTCCCAACCCGAGAAATACACTACAGGTAGTCTAACTAAACAAATGATAGCTGATATTCACACATAATAAATTTTAAACTTCACATAGTTACAATATTGCGATTCTTTTGCACAATGATTCTGATCGCAGTTCGGCAAATGCCACGCCCAAGTTCGAAGGTCGCGGAGGCGAGGAACTGGCCAATGAGATCAGCACATTTCTGACCCGAGTTTACGCCAACCCCCAGTGTCTTGACTTGAAGTCTCTCTGTGTCATTCCTCGACTACAAAGCTGGGTCCTCTACATTGATGTCCTGGTTAGTTCACTCGTTCACATCATAAAAGGAGAGCCTCAGGTTTATTGTTTAACTCTTCTATTTCTCACTTCGTTTTCCGCATAGAAATACTGATGGTCATCTGCGATTGATTTTGCAGACAGAATTGGGCGTGCAATATTTTGTAAAGAATCTTATTTTGATGTTTGCTTGAACACCAAATTCCCACCTAGAAAGCAGACCTGTTTTTTTCTATCATCATGTGGCAGTGGAAAGGAACAGACCACCCATGGAGAGTGCTGTCGTAAATGGGGGTGATCATTCGATGCTACAAAGAATCACATAAATTGTCAAAGATCCGTGTGATCCATTAGATGATGTCGAAACTCTTGCTCTAATAATGTAATATCTGGGCAAGGGTGATGAGTGCCTTTAAGGTGGAAACTGGCACTATGATACCACATTATTATGACAGGAAGTTAGTTGTGCTTAGTGGGGCGAGTTGAATAAAATAATAAAGTCCTTTTTTAATACATGTAAAATAACTACATGTTCAGGCTTCTCCATGCTGACTTGTTTGGCTGAGGACCATTGGCTGTTATGCTGTAGACGTTGTGTAGTGAGACATCTGATAACCATGTGTCAGTGTACATTGTATTGTTGCAGCTGCTGGAGTGTGGAGGCAACCTGCACGATGCTGTCTCAATAGCTGTGAAGGCCGCTCTCTTTAACACCAGGTAACTCAAATTTAACCGGCATGTCTTTGGCAATAACAGGGTTCTCGCACCAAAAACAGCTCCCCATAGAGCCACATACTGCAATTAGGATCCGTCCACCAATGCCTGAATAGAGTCCCTAGAAAAAAAGGACAATATGGTGTAAAGTGTGAACTTCTTGTGAGCGCTTTTGCATGGGACATGTTGGTACAGTGAATATACTACTGCATTAGATCTTTCATGAGGTAGCAATAAATAGATGCTAGTAACTCATGTATTTGCACAGTGGATATATTGTACAAGATATCCCAGTATTTTAAAATCAGTCACCAGATTGGGACAAAATTTATGGGTATCAGGCTTGGATGGATTTTTCTTAAAAACGAGGTATGCCATTTGCCCAAATTTCTCACACTTGGTCAGTTAATAAACATTTCATGCTGAGAAAGTTATTAAAAAATGCTTGTGTCATTTTTCATCTAGCCCAAAATCTAATGTGGGGTCAATCCGTGTCAAGTCAATCATTTTTAGGCCATTTCTGCATGACCCGACACCCATTTTGATTAAATTTAGCACAGATGTTGGCTTCCACGAGAACATCAATAAGCGCACATCTACATTGTAAAATTACACTTTTCATATAAATCAGAAATCCTTGAAAATATCAGGATGGGCAAATAATAATAATGTTCAGAGATACATTAAATTTAGTACATCCGGGTGACCTATTTTAGCTTAATCTTTTCAGATCGCAGAAAAAGCATGCTAATGGGCTCTCTTATAATTAAATGAGTGTAAAGATTGCTGTAATGTCTCATTTAATGTGTTCACATACTTTACAAGACCTCTCTTCTGTTTCCTCTTTGGGTATCCTGTAGGTGCGACCAGTGCAAAGAATGTCAGTTTGTTACAGGTAAAACTATGATGGTTGGTGTTGGACCATGTGGGTGAAGGAAGATCACTTGGAATAACATTTGTTACAGCCCCCAGTGTCCATCATAGATAGTCCGTATCCTTTGGCATCTGCCAGACTGAGGTCAACACTCAACCAACTGCATTGGTGTGGTGGTGTTTACTTACTTACTATCCGTTACGCCCCCTGGCGTTTAGGGCAGCAATGAAGTTCCTCCACCTCTGTCTGTCTCCGGCCATTCGCTGTATGCTGCCCCAGCTGTGGTTCATTTCCAGGATTCCTCAGCTCCGCCACCACTCTTCTCCTCCATGTTGTTTTTGGGTGCCCACGTTTTCGCTTCCTTTCTGGCGTCCACCAGACAGCTGATTTTGTAATGGTGTCTGCATCCATGCGAAGGACATGTCCCATCCACCTCCAGCGTCTTCTTTGAATGACGGTGGGCATGTCCTCTTGCTGGCATTGGACAAGCAACTCCTGGTTGGATTTGGGTCTTGGCCAGAAGATTCTGAGGATTTTTCTGAGGCCAGTCGTGTGGAAGGCAGACAGTCTTGAAAGGTCCTGCTCCGTCATTCTCCAGCACTCCACCCTGTACAGCAATATTGACAGCACTCAACTCTGGACAATTCTGAGTTGTGTCCTTGTGCTGTACTGTGTTGATCGCCAAACTGCAAGTAGGCTCATGAAGGCATTCCGTGCCTTGTTTAGTATGTTGCGGATGCCTATGCCAGCCATCTTGGCTAATGACACTTCCAAGGTAAGTGAATGTTTCAGCGCTGGAAAGGTCCATGTTGTCGATCTTCACTGAGGCTGGCATGTTAACATGACTTTCGTCTTCTTCTGGCTGATTCGCAAACCAACCTGGCAGCCAAATCTGCTAAGGCGGGTTGTCTTCTCCTGGATGTGTTTGTGAGTGTGGGACAAGAGAGCAAGGTCATCAGCAAAGTCCAGATCCTCTAGTGCAGAAAAGGGAGTCCAGCGAAGCCCTCTTGGTAAATCTTCTGTCACTCGCTGCATGACCTAGTCAATGACAACATTGAAAAGGACAGCTGACATAACACAGCCCTGTCTCACACCTGTCTTAACCTCAAAGTAAAGATTGCTGGTCCCAACATTGCAGGTGAAGTTGGTGTAGAAAGCTTTGATGATGTTGATGGTGCGTTGTAGTATTCCATATGATCTGAGAATGCGCTAGAGGCAGCCTGTGTGGATACTGTCAAAGGCTTTCTCAAAATCTGTAAGGTTTATGTATACCTGTCTTTGCCACTCTGAGCACTGCTCGATGATGTTCCTCAGTATAAAAATCTGGTCAGAGCATCCCCTTCCTCTGCAAAACCCAGCCTGTTCCTTCCTTAGTGTTGCATCTATAGTCTCTGTGGTTCACTGCATGATGATCTTGCATAGGATCTTGCTTGGTACTGAAAGAAGGGTGATCCCTCGCCAGTTATTATAGTCGCTAAGGGCCCCCTTCTTAGGTATCTTGACGATCACTCCCTTGGTCCATTCTGTTGGTACCTGCTCCTGTTCCCAGATGACTGTGAACAAGGATCTTAACTGCAAGCTCGGGGTCTGCTTTGAACAGTTCAACATTGAGGTTATCATGCCCAGGTGCTTTTCCATTCTTTATTGTCCTGATGGCTGCAATGATTCCTGCTCTCTGGGGAGTATCTGTGTTTATCTCCAGGTCTGCATCTGATTCTTCTATGATAGCTTCCTCTTCTGGTGGTGGCCTGTTTAGTACTTCACTAAAGTGTTCTGCCCATTGAATTTCTTGCTCCTTCTCTGTCGTGAGGAGATTTCCTTGCTTGTTTTTAATTTGGGTATTGGAAGTGGTACGACATTTCCCGCTAATGATCTTGGTTATTTTGTACACGGTTCCTTGTTCATTTCTCTCAGCCGCTTCTTCCACCCGTTTTGCCAGGTCTTCCATGTATGCTCACTTGTCTGCTCGCATACGTCTTTTGACCTCCCGGTGTTCTTCTCTATATTGCTCTTGGTATCTTTCTTTTAGTCTTTCTGATTTTGTTTCCAATAGCTTCTTCTTGTTGCACTTCTGTTGTTGATTGCTTCCAGTGTTGTTGATGTTATCCAGTCTGTTTGCTTCCTCTGCCTGTGTCCTAGGCTGACTTCGCTGCTCTTGGTGTAGATGGAGACTATCTGGCTCCAAGTTGTGCTGATGTCTTCTGTGGAGTCGTTTTCTTCTTCAAGGCTGCTCAGAACTCGAAATCTGTTCTTCACATCAAGAATGAAACTTTTCTTCACTGCTGGGCCTCTACGCCTCTCAATATTATATCTTTTTTTACCCATTGTTCGGTGTCCTGTACTTTTCAGTTTTAGCTTGATGCAAGCTGTGACCAGATGATGGTCACTTCCGACATCTGCTCCTCGCTTCATTATCATGTCTAGTACACCTGTAGTGAGTGGCGCCACTTGCCGTTGACCATCAGATGGTCAATCTGATTACGGTCCCTTCTGTTTGGTGAATACCAAGTCAGTTTGTGGATGTCAGGGTGTTGGAAAAGGGTCCCTCCAATGATATGATTGTTCGTGCCACAAAAGTTCACCAGTCTTTCACCATTGTTGTTTGTGCTGCCACGTCTGTTCCTTCCCATCATCCTGTCGTTGTGGGTGTTGTCTCTTCCAACTTTTGCATTCAGATCTCCCGTGACAATTGTGACGTCATGGTGGGGTGACCTGTCCACTTCTGCTTGAAGGCTTTGACAGAAAGCGTCCTTGTCCTCATCCTCTCCATCACTGGTCGGTGCATAGCACTGGAGGAGGGTGATGTTTCCATGTCTCCCCTTCCGTCGAACTCTCATCAAACGACTGCTGACAGGTTTCCACTCCAGCAGTGACTTTTCCACCCCTTTCTTCAGGAGAACTGCTGCACTTTCACGATGCTGGTTGTCTCGTCCACAATCTCTCCTGTTGCTGTTGTCAGTCTTCCTGAACTGGTCCACCTGCTCTCGCTCACTCCAAGGATGTGCAGGCTGTATCGTCGCATTTCTGTGGTTATCTGTGCCAGTTTTCCAGTTTCATACATGGTCCTCACATTCCAAAATCCAATCCTGGTCTTCGTTTTGCACTCAGCACTCATGTCTGTGGCTTCCTTTTGGCTTTCACCACTGGCAGTCATATGAGTCGTTGGCTCTGGAAGGCCATCATACACAGTTATAAAAGTTATCTTTGTCGATGTTTCCGTAACAATACTTTCTTTTACAAGACCGGGTTGTTAGCCCTGTGCTAAGCCCCAAACCTGGAGGATCATGGACCAGGGTGCTTGTTTTGTTTTGTCTAGCCCCTCCCCCCATGATCTGTCTGGCTTCGTTGAACCTGCCAGGAGCACCAGGCTCCCACCGGCATAGCTCTGGGGATCGACAGAACATGCAAGCCTTCCCGCCCATCGGACTTGTGGGTGTTCTCCCATCTAACGCGGTACACTGGTCGCCAAAGCGGGTGGAAGTGCCCTCGAATGGTCAACACAGTGCAGCATCAATATTGCTCAATTTTCAATGTTTTGTTATCACCTATTTTTACAGATGAACACGTTTTTCATTAGGCTAACCTCACAACGCTGACACCATAAAACAGCTGGATGGCGTGTGTTACATATTGGACATAAGACTGTTGAGCAACCATTTTATTTGGAAATAATCAATGTAGAATTGTGTCAGTTCTGTGGCGGAATTATCTTTTTGGAAGTTTCAGGTGTGCGACGTCTCCGTGCATGGACATGGCATTATACATGTCTGCCATTCTTAGTTTGTCCTGCTGCAATAGTAGCTTTGGCATAGACGTAATTAATCTGACACATTGGGGATTTGACGTCATGCTTTAAACACGTTGACATATCGGTTGCATCTTATAGGGAGTCTCTGGTTATTTCATAGCATAAGTATCGTTGTTAATAATAATAATAGTGACTTCTTGTGCGCTAATATCCCAATAAGGCACAAGCACCAGAGATGGCTGGGGTGGTGTAATGCTCTTATAATTGTGGTCATTGTAGACTGGCTTTCATGGCCAGTCTGTTGACCATACCACTCCACCCACATCGTTACAAGTCTGCAGTTCTTATGCTAACTGGCACAATCATCAGGAAAGTTTATGATTCTTTGCACAGCTGTATTTTTTTAGTTTGCAGTGACGAAAATTACGATATGTTTTTGAAAGAGGTGTGCAGCAATGATGTCATATATGCAGCAGAAATTACAATGTAACTGTCACACATGTTCATTTTTGTCTTCACGATTGAAGCAATAAATTTGGTGTGCACAGTGTTGCCTGTGCATCTGTTTATTTGACGGTTGTGCCGGTTAGTATACAAACTGCAAAAACTTGTCACCATGAACAGGATTTTGGGATAAGTGTAGAGTAGCACTTTTTCTAAAACCTCTTTTTAAGTGAGCAAGTGATGATGTGGGTGGAATGGTCAAGAGACTTGCAGTAAAAAAAAGCCGGTCTACAAAGACCATAATATTTTGTGATCATCATCACATCACCTGACCAATGCCGTTCTTTGAATCAGCCAGTATACCAGCAGTTGAGTTCTGCTTTTCAACAACAGAAGAGGATTCCCAGAAGAGTACTATTCTACATCATAGAGGTTGTGACAACCCATTGTGTTGGCCTCAGTCTGGCAGATGCCAAAGGGTATGTGATGGCCAACTATGATAGACACTGGAGGCTAGCACATGTAACAATATCCTGGTTGACCTTCCATCACCAACATAGCCCAACACCATCATAGTTTTATTCATCTTTGAGTTAGTGATCTCCTCATCAAACGACTGACACTGGTCGTACCTACAGGATATCCACAGAGGAAACAGAAGAGAAGCCTTAAAAAGAATGGGAACATGTTAAATGAGACATTACAGCTTGTATGTACACTTGTTTAATTATAAGAGCCCTTTAGCATGTTTTTTATGCGATCTGAAAAGGTTATGCTGAAATTTAGTGTGGTATTTACTGATCTGCAGACCAAAAATAGGTCGCTTGGCTGTACTAAATTGTTTGTATCTCTGAACATTATTATCTGCCCATAGTAATATTTTCAGCAACTCTTGAGTAATGATGTAGGATGTTTTAGAATTAAAATAAAAAAATCGGAGGATTCATTTTTTAGGTATCTGAGGTCAAAGGTCCTATTACGATAAATTAGATTTTTTATTTATACAAAAATTATAATTTTATAATGTACATGTGCACCTATTTACTGGCTTTACAGTGGTGTCTTACTTTCTTTCCTAGCTCTATTAAAAGCAGTTATCGATGTTTATATACTGACCAGTATGCGAATCAGGTCAAAGTTTACTGACCAATATCTTCAATAATACTTGACCTAGATTTTTTATTATTTGCAGTTTTGATACTCTCATGTGACTCAACACCTGTGCTAAATTTCATCGAAATTGGAATCGGGAGATGTTTTGAATGATTGATTTGACATGGACTGACCCTGTGCTGTCCTTACACGTACGAACACTTAATGATGTATATGCCTATGACCAGTAACAAACATCTGTAAGTCCAAGAGATAAACACCAATGATTGTCTACTTTGCTCTGTAAGCTCACAATTAAAGGTCTGTTATAACCTTAAATTTTTTGCTTGTGTCATTGTAGAATCATTTGAAGAAATATTTATCTTGTCCAGTGTCCATGATTTGTCATTTAGTTCTTCGATGATTTTGACAGACATTCAGCGTTTTATTAAACAGTGCATGAGTGGATCCGGAAGGGGGTCCATGTTGTCCAGAACCCATTTTAGCCAAATATTTTTTAATATGCAAAAAATAAAAAATAATATTGTGTCACCAAAGTGCACCTACACTTTACTAACGGTGTGCTTATTACTGATGTTCAGTATACAACAGAATAATGTATTACGATGGTAACACGTGCCAAACATTATTATTAATAATAATTTCTTCTTTGTTCATCTGATGTGCCCTAATGTGACATCACTTTTCAGATTGCCCAACCTCACCGTGACAATGGGAGAAAAGGGGGAAGCTGAACTGGAACTATCAGATGACCCATTCGACTGTCGAAGAATAGACGTCACACATGTACCCTGTATTGTCACACTTAATAAGGTACTTGTGTCATCTTATTTTCACCAGAACTGCTAAACTACACATCTGTGACCGTTTACCACGTCACCAAACGCAATGTTCTTTATCAGTATCAAAATTAGCTTGTTTGTTCCGTTACCCGGAATCAACCTCTCATACAAAGAGGGTCATTATTAGCAGGAAGTCTGCTTGTTCGCTGACTCAGGTCTTGACTGTGTGTGCACCATGCGAACATGCTGAAAATTAAATTGCAATTGTTGCTTCAATAACACTCTCAGAACACGGTGTTTACTATGTGAATGTTTTGCTTACAATTTGAAAATGTCACGGGTTCAACAATCAAACTGCGAATACTGTTTCAGATTTGTTAAACACATTTTATTTATTATATCTTGGAACTAACTTATTCAAGGATTTAGGCGCAATAGAAGTTATCTTATTATTATTACTCTTGTTAAGAACATTATAATGTTAAACAGTGAGGAAGAGAGAGTCCCAGTTTGGTAACCATGGTAACCAAATAATTCTTTGAAATACTGATGGTAGTAGTTTTGTGGAATGCCCCATGTAAAATTGAATTCACATAGCTATATATTCAGTTGTGCAATGAAGTAGTATGGCATAAAAAAGAGTAATATTTTTGATGACAGATATTTAAAAACAAATATGGAAAATCATATTTATACCAAAGCTACTACTCTTTTTTCACCCAAAATACTTCATTGCATACTATAATAGATATTATTTGTTAGATTAAAATAAAATGAAATATATGGATTAAAATTGTCACTGGAGTTTCCGCAAAACTACACTACATCAGAATTTCCAAGAATGATCTGGTTACCATGGTTACCATTGTGTAAATTGACTAGTGTTTAATGTATTATTTTTTATAGACTTAATACACTGACAGCTTTGTGATGCTAGGCCAAGTAGGTTTTAAGATGTGACAAAATACATCTCATGGGGAGCCCCCCCCCCATAAATCACCAAGATAATTGATCATTATAACCATTTCTACCAGTAGTTTGTTCTATTTTTACTGGATCCAGTAAAAAATGTTACTACTTTGTCTGTTGGTTTCACCTAAACTAAAAACCAAATTGTGAACATGAGCTAGAATGTTGTGGTTTGAACTGAGGAATAATAATTTAAAAAAAATTTAATCACGTCTGTCTGGCTGTCTGTCTATGAAACATACCTTGTACACATATCGCACATATTGACTCATTTTTAATAATGTTTAATCTGTGTTCAGATTGGCCACTATCACGTGGTTGATGCCACAATGCAGGAGGAGGCTTGCACACTAGGCCGGTGGGTATTCACGTGGTTATTGTTTTATTCTGAATAACAACGGTAATTTAAAAGGAGGTACTCCAATTTTTTGTTGTAAAATCATATAAAATATAAACTATATCTATTCTGATATACTGACTTCAGACAAAACTTCAGGTTTACGAAGCGACATATTCACAGTTATCAACACTAACATGCTTACCTCTTTACACAGGATACTAATGGGCGTGACAGAGAAGGGGACGATATCGGCAATGAAGAAGGACGGCTGTGGCAGTCTGCATCTGGACAGCATCTACGACATGTTGCAGGTTCGTTAGAAGAAATATGATTCAGGATATGATTAATTCCATTGATCGGTATTTTGAATTCTGAAACAGTTTTCTATACACTATTGGATATAGAAGTTATCCATTTGTTGTTTCCAGTAAAAATGGTCATTGTCTTCAACTGTAACAAAGTTAACATCGGCCCATCTCGTACTTCTTCATCGATGTTGAATAAAACAAATTTTTGTCATTACCTTTCCCTTGTGAATCTAATGATTTTTATATTTGTTAGTACTTCATTTGTTGCAGTCGGGAAAGAAAGTAGGTGAGACACTGAATCGCCATTTGACAGAGCAACTACGAGAGGAAGAGAAGATGGGGAGGAGAAAGCCAAAGATGGGCTTCCTCAGGTAGTGGGGCATCAGGGTTGGGGGCAGGTACTTGGCCATAAGTGCATTTTTTCAGTACTTGTACTAATGCTGCATTCCAGTCACCTCGAAGACGACTTGATGAATTTGAAAGTTCAGAAGCACCCAGACTTCACCACTTGTAAATTTATGCAATTGCGTCACAAAGTTGTATTTCCGATAAACTTGAGCACACTAGAATGCAGCATTAGTACATTTTTCAGTACTTAAGCACATGTTTTCAATATTTTTATTTGAACTTGGGTTTTTGAAATGACTTGTACTTGGTCAGTTGCAACTTGCCAAAATAACAAGTATTTGACAAGGATTGAAGTACATATCTTGAGTGTAGAGAATATAAAATAATACTTCTGTACCATTTAGTCCATGTGACGTACAACATTGAATGCCCATCCTGATCGTATATACAGTTATTATTATTTTCAAAATAATTAATAATTGGAACCTGAATATCAATGTTGATCATTGGTCGAAATGTACTTGGACTTGATCTAGTGTACAAGTACTTGATATGCTTATGTTTTGAAGGACTTGATCTATGTATCTGAAGATTGGAACTGAACCTTGTTGAAATGTACGAATGCTTTGGAGGGCTATATTGCAGGGAGTGACAGAAACATTGTGTAGGTGAAGGATGATCGTCATTTAAACATGTTCATTCAGCTGTATTAAGGGATATTTATGAAATACCTTCGTTTTAGTTAGTACTATTTTTCAAAACGTGTTCTCAGTAGAACTTAGTTTTCAGCGTTACAAGCAAATGTGTTGTTTCTCCGAGTATGTGTTGTGATATGTATCACGGCAAAAATGTTACGCGATATAACATGGCTTAGCATATTGTTACAGCCCTACAGTCAACCATGATTATGTAAGGTTATAAATGTGTATACCTAAGTAATTAGTGTATTCAAAGCTATACCCTTATTACAGTACACCATGGTAAATCATGGGGTGTTACCACGGTTTACGTTTTTTATCAGCATATCATTTTACCATGGTTCCCTTGTTTCAAAATACCATGATATATGCTTTAGTTTTTACCATGGTATATTTTTGTAAGGGTATTTGATGCTTCCTGTCAATTGGTATTCAATTCGAAGGATTGCAAAAGGTCACCTCACTTTACATGTGGGTACATGTGGATATGAAAATTAAATGCTGTATGCAGTTATTTCTAATTCCTGTTTGCTTAGTGTGTCATGTTCAGTTGGGTAAGCATACGTGGGTAGAATGAGATGCTGAAAACATATTCACAGTGGTGGATAACGTCCTGTATAGTTGACAAGTTGGAAGTCAAATGAAGTGTAGAACACAAAATAGCTGCAGCTAGATGCCCAACTTGAAGAAATTTATCTCAATTTTTCATAATGTACAAAAATGTTTTACATTTCAAAAACATGTAGATATTACTTTTAAAATACAGTAAATTAGCACTTATACTACTGAATAAATGAATTGGTGACGATTTTTCTTATTGAATGGTCAATTTCATGTACGAGTATAATAACAAATTTCGGATACAATGAATAAATTAGCCGGTTCCATGCAATTTGTTATATTCAATGTTTACTGTAGTATGTTGTGATGAAAAGACCTGGTATTGTGCCTACCCACTGGTGAAGTTACAGTTAGTTACCCATTCTTTGAATACTAATGAACAAAAGACAAACAACGTGTGAATTTTATAGAATCTTAATTTCTTTTCTTCAAGAAACTTAATCATGATCCATCAGAGGTCCGTGTGTCCGCTGAATAAAGAAACACATTCAACCTCCAAGTAGCAAATACACGTTGATATCAGCCCACGCTGGACGGCTTATTGGTGTAAAAATCCTGAGAAGTGATCAACGTCCCATACGTACCCAACAAACACACATTTTGACCTCTGCGTGGAATATAGACACCTTAACAAAGCCTTGTCTACATATCCTGTCGTCCCAGAGTTTATGATTCCCTTTGGTGTAACCTCGGCCCCCGCGAACATGCCACAATACCTTTGTGCACTCCAGACTTAGATATGAGCACGAGTGAGCGAATTTGTTTTGCTGCGTCGTATTCTCTGTCTCGCCCCTAGTGGACTACCCTGCATGTTCATGTTGGAGGTCCCATGATGCAATGCTGCAGTGCATAGTATAGTGTGGTCATCGTGGCTTAGAACTAGCAGCATGCGTTGATGTCTTTAGTCACATATGCCGACACCCAGAATCCATCAGTGTGGCTGACTAATTAACTACGACCTCAAGGTCTATTTCCGTGGCCGGAAGACGATCTTGCGGGATTTGAGGGGTGCCCACTTGTGGCGTTTGTAGTAGTAGACGGTGACGAAGAGCACACCAAACCCAAGGATCGCCTGCAAGTAGACACGGACGATGACACAGACATGGGAAGATGGTACAGACACAGGATGATGGTACAGACATAGGGGGATGGTAGACACGAGATGATGATACAGACATTGGGCGATGGTACAGACACAAGAGGATGGTTCAGACATGGGGGGATGGTACAGGCACAGGGGGATTGTACAGAATGGGGGGTGGTACAGGCGTGGTCAGGCAAAGAAGTAGTTTGGCTGAATCAAGAATGAATACATTTGCTGTCAGCAAAATACACTTGTGTATATGTCGATACTTTAACCGAAACTCTTAAGCTGTTGCATAATGCTTTTCTTTATATGACAGGGTAACTTGATAGGATACTTTACTATTTTCATATTTTTTGTTACGCAAACTGGAAATAGTTTTCAGGCAAACTCGATAAGAACTACGTTACACAGAACACCTATATTTTGTCCACATAAAAATATGCAACATCTTCCTAGAACACAATGACTGTAACGCACGGGCTGCAATGACACCATGCGTACCTTCATGGCCATTCTCTTGCGTTCATCATGTTCAGGTTCTGAAGCAAACTTCAGGAAGGCAGAGACATCTTTTGCTAACTGGCTGGCAGATGGGGTCGTGCCTGGAAGGAAGGCAAGTATGGTCAATCAAGACATGCCATTAAATATTTATTGGTTTATCTAGACAAAATTATTGATGTATCACTATAGTCCATTTAACAATAGCCTACTGATTATTATTGTTGATAGTATGGTCAATACAGATCAGCAAGCTACTTGTGCCACACAAAACAATATTCGTAAACTTGCTATCTCAATGTCATTCTGTCATTTTATTTACTGGTATTTACCGACTTAACATCAAAGATCATAGAAAACAGCAGGGTTATTCAAGGAATCACTTTCTGAGAATCAACTGCCACGTAATGGCGCCTCTCATAAATTTTAGTTTTGGAACTGCTTTTATTGAATATTTGCTGTGCACACAGCCTGCTTGTCCAACCTAACATTTTACTTGCAATCGGGCGACTCTTGTCGAGCCCTGAATCTGGTGAACAACGACCAGTATATCTGACAACTGACCATCATCATATGTGACAACTTCGTTGAAGATGGACTGGGCCATGGCAATGGCACCTCCAAGGAAGTAGGGATTGTAGTAGAGTCCTTCCCTCATCTCGATGCCAGCCGGCGGATCACAGTAGGATGTTAGCAGGGAGAAGATGTAATCCTGCAACACGCACCAATACAATCACTAGGGCTTGGTTAATCCAGCAACATGCGCCAATACAATCACCATGGGTGAGTTAATCCTGCAACATGCACCAATACAATCACTAGGGCTTGGTTAATCCAGCAACATGCGCCAATACAATCACCATGGGTGAGTTAATCCTGCAACATGCACCAATACAATCACTAGGGCTTGGTTAATCCAGCAACATGCACCAATACAATCACCATGGGTGGGTTAATCCTGCAACATGCACCAATACAATCACTAGGGCTTGGTTAATCCAGCAACACGCACCAACACAATCACCATGGGTGGGTTAATCCTGCAACATGCACCTATACAATCACCAGGGAGAAGATCTAATCCTGCAACATGCACCAATACAATCACCAGAGAGAAGATCTAATCCTGCAACATGCACCAATACAATCACCAAGGAGAAGATGTAATCCTGCAACACGCACCAATACAATCACCAGGGAGAAGATGTAATCCTGCAACATGCACCAATACAATCACCAGGGAGAAGATGTAATCCTGCAACATGCACCAATACAATCACCAGGGAGAAGATGTAATCCTGCAACACGCACCAATACAATCACCAGGGAGAAGATGTAATCCTGCAACATGCACCAATACAATCACCAGGGAGAAGTTGTAATCCTGCAACATGCACCAATACAATCACCAGAGAGAAGATCTAATCCTGCAAAAAGCACCAATACAATCACCAAGGAGAAGATGTAATCCTACAACATGCACCAATACAATCACCAGGGAGAAGATGTAATCCTGCAACATGCACCAATACAATCACCAAGGAGAAGAGGTAATCCTGCAACATGCACCAATACAATCACCAGGGAGAAGATGTAATCCTGCAACACGCACCGATACAATCATCAGGGAGAAGATGTAATCCTGCAACACGCACCAATACAACGTACCTAAAGATGAATGGAACTGGTTTTTAACAGCTGATCATACTTCATCATGATTGTAAAACGAACTTTAATTATATTCTGTATATAAAAATATATAAAAATAAAACTTTAAAACCATCTTTGAAATTGCAAAAATCATTCAAGATTACACACCTAAAATAGTTATATAAAATGCTGACCCACCTCCCCACCGTGTCTGGCTGAGACGATATATGTAAGATCTGGGGGGTATGCTCCATTGTTGGCAGCTTTGGCTGCTTCATCGTTGGCGTAGGGACTGGGGAAGTAGTCGGAGAGCTTGCCCGGTCGCTCAAACATCTTCCCCTCATCATCCGGTCCATCGATCACTGTGATCTAAAACAATTGGCAAACGACACTAGTAACGGGGACAGTTCCATTTTGTCATTCCAAAATATAGATTCCAACTGCAAAAATCCCAAGTAAAATCCAATTACAATTCATTTTACCAGTTTTTTATTTGTACTTGAAAACGTATGCACAAGCATACGATTAATAAATTCACTATTGTTCATTCAACACCACTCGCATAATTTAAGTTCACCGATTCGTCTGTTGCTACAAAAAATTCAATTTCAAATAACTTTCGAAAACCAGTTCCAATTCTGGAATGGAATTGACCACATGCCTGATGATTGGAATACTGTAACGACAGTAAGCATTCGGACACCTAAAAATAATTAAATTTTCACCTGTCTGAAAACATAAAAAAGTTTGGTGACCAATAACGTGTACTATGTACTGTATGTATTCGGGCACATAAAATAACTGGTGTCCGAAAAAATATGTGCAATACAGAAAAATCATATTTTTTATTTTTAGGGTGTGCAAAATATATGTAGTCATTGTGGTATCTACCTGATCAGCCTCTTTCTTAGCTTCGTCCTCTGTGAAGATAGTGTTGACGAGCTCACGGTAGGCAATATATTTCATGCTGTGACACGCCGCACACACTTCCTTGTATACCTGGTAGCCACGACGCACACTGCAACAGGACAATGGGCCTGAAAACTACACACACCTTCAATCTCTTGGCACCAACACTCTACTGGTTAATGTAGTTCATATGTAAGACTGGGCCTGGGTCCACAATTGAGTGGTATTAAACTTATGTCATATTCTAAAAACTAGTCATATTTCCGAAAAAAATTACAGTGCAAAAATATTGTTATCATTAATTTTTGCATGTAAATTAATGGTCAAAATCATTTTTTTATCAATTTTTTTTTTTTTTAAATAAAGAGCATCATTGCACAAATGGATATATTGTTTGTTAGTATAAACAAAAACATGTGAATTCAATTATCCATGGGATTTGACATAAAAACACCTCTATACGGATTTCTAAGATTAACTGGTTACGTCCTTTCAGCAGCACACCATATTGTGTAGGGACACTGATTTTCTGCGGACGGAATCCGTGGACTTCATGTTTTGAAATGGAATTGACCTCTTGGAACTGGAAATTCTGCGATAGTGGAAAACGGATGGAATTCCATGTAATCGACATCCTGAAACGGGACATACGTACAACATATCACAGATTTGGCATATTTTCTTTAGGCATAGCTCATCTCAAGTTGGCCCTAACTGTTTTATATACTACTAAAGTAATAGGTGGCTTCATATGTTACACTTCCATGATGTAGTCTCTAAAAGTTCTATCATTAAAACACCAAGGAAATTAATTTGGAGGCACTTTGCAGAAGAACCTGCAGGCCTTACATATGTATGTATATATGCAACAACGTAACGCAAATCGTTGCGAAGTGTCATGGCGCCTGTGCTACCTCATGTTAACCGACGTAAACAGGGACACACGCAGAAGACGGTAACATAAACCGTTTCGCGACCGTTGCCTGGCTGTCCACTAAGTGCATGGAAGACATGTTGCTAATTAAATGTAGTTGTCACATAATTAGAACATGCATAAGTGTACATATTCCGGCTTCAAACACAAAGGAATAAACCATAGCCAACAGTGGCTCCTTACAACGTAAATAATTATAATTATAGCAACAACAGCCTGGGTTACACTGGCTCAAAGTGAGATAGTCCGCGTTTTGTAGTTCTAACAAATTCCATTGGAAGGTGTCATATATAGCGCTAGCTAAAAATTTAATGGTTGAACAAAATTATTAGTGAAACAGCAGTGATTTGAACATTCATAATTGTTAATATGATTGCCTTATATATTAAGCACTACTGCATTAGAAACAACCAGTCAATTATATGTAATTGTATGACAGGAATTATTTTATTACCTGAATTGTTTATGTGCGTTTGTTACTGTGGTGCAAACATTGCACAAACTGATGTTGTTAGAAAATTTAGCCACACTGTAAAACAGTATTATTTAGATGCAAAGATCATACCATTAACTTTGAAATAAAATATTTCTTTTCTGAACAGAAATGGACTGCTTTAGTCAGTTTGCCATTTTAAATGGAAAATGTGTCATTTGACACAAAAAATACTTCATTTGGTGTCGGTGTTGTTTGGTGCATTAAATATGTTCGATTTTCAAATTTTTTGTTCGGCGCATTTCTTTGCTAACAAATTTGGCTATTTGTGGACTACCAGATATTTCTATGGACTGCCAGATTTCCAACCAGGTAGTCTTGCTGACTACCAGAATTTTTGGAGTTATTTCTACCCCTGATAACCTGGAAATGATCAACCGAATATTTAAATCAGTTGCTATATGCAGCGTGAACGTTAATTAAATATTAAAAACGGCAACAGGTACAATCGTTAATTGTCTCACTTCATTTTTCATCCAATTTCGAAAGATTCATTAATACACAAATTGTGTGTCACTTGATAATGCGTTCCACCGTTTCATACGCTGGCAACCAGTTCATCTTTTCCGGGCACTGGTAATATTTGCCGTTTTGAGTAGCGCAGCATAATTTGATGATGCTTGTTTATTATTTCACCTCAGTTTAGGCTTAATGTTGGGCTACATTGAAAACAATTGAGGTGAACCTTTCATACATTGTATTTGCGAATCTTAATTACAATTTACAAGATGAAAAGGCGACACCAAGCTGAGGCCCTGACTGGGGCTGGAGTAGCGAACGGGGAAGCCATCATGGCATCGCTGGTGGCAAACGTGATTGATAACAGCACAAAATTAACAATACCTTCCTCCACATTCACTTTGCCTAAAGTTTACAGACCGTAATCAAAGGAACTCTAACTAAGTAGTTTGGACAAACACAATGATTACAGGAAGGAAGACAAGCTCATTGTTATGGGTACACGTGTACTTGGTGTTACCATTGACACACACCAAGCTGTATGTCCGCCATTTTCTAAACAAATTCGACAAAAAATCTTCGAATTAATGAATACTGTCTGTCTTAGGAGGGACATATAACCAAAATATCATGTCCGCTGTCCGCGTACACGAGGTGTCCCCTCATCAGAGGGACATTAACATGGCAAACGGTCCGTACATTGACAAACTGTCCCGACATAGCGGGTGTCCCCTCGTCAGAGGGTCCGCTGAAGAGAGAGACTACTGTATTGTTCAGATGGTATTTTGCTACTGACCTGGAGAAGAACAACAGTTTAAGGCACATCAACCATATACATCTACATTTCACATAAACACTCATTATGAACGCTATACCTGGCATGATCGAAGGAACTAAACGTCCCGTTGTGTGTCCAGGGGTACTCAGGAGAATGTAACTCTATTTCTGAAGCAAGGACGGATGCCTGTAGAGCAACGCCCAGTCCGATGGCACCAGCAGTGACTGTCCCAAGCACTCCGGCAGCCTACACCACAACAGTGACACAGTTACACACGCAAAGCATAAAGAGATAATGCAAGATAAAGGCAGAAATCAAAACTGTCACATTTCTATTACTGTCCTGTGCCAAATCAGCATGTCAAAAACTGTTGCTTAAAATGTCAAACAATTGTAAACTTTGTATTAAATCAAAGCAAATGCATAAAATGACTGTTTTTCTCAAGAAAGTCCACAAGAAAAACAGATTTCACACACCTTTGTCGTTGCTGTTGGTTAACCATTAACCACTGATATAATAATTACCTAGACTAGATGCATCAATGATCAGTGACCACCTACCAGTGTTACTTTGGTGCATTTTCTTGTAATTCTAGAGTTTAATGGATTTTGTGTTGAAAATTAAGATTAACGGAACAGGCCTTGACATTAAGCAGAGTTTTTGTGTGCTGATAGCATGGACCATGACCCCCAAAGCACTGACCGCATAGCATACCCTGCCCAAATGACAACACATTGCAGAGTCGCGGACCACTACCGATACAAAAGTCTATAATATAATGTAACACTATTAAATCATAAGGGGCATTCCATATCAAATCAATCAAGAATTGACATGCCCATCTTTGATTTTAACGAAACTTGGTGTGTTGGTTTATGTCCATGAGTTTGTTACAAAAAAAAACAAATTATAGGTCAATCTAACCTTCCTTTCCACCTTTCCAGAGATAGAGGTCATCAAAGTTTGACCCGACCTTGATACCAGATGACCTTCCAGGTGTCATAACTCCTCTCCTAAGGGACCTACAGATGTGATGTTGGTAATTTTAAAGCTCTTATAATTATCTATCGATGTAGACAATGAACCACATATCAAAATTTTAAAAAGTTTTTTTTAAATTGTTTGACCTGACCTAGCAAAAAATGGCCTAAGAGGCCCTGAAGTCCTTTGGACTAATACGTCTCACCAAATGAGTAATAAGTCAGAAAAATTGTAACATTGTTTTCTTTCATCCTTGTAAAGTTTGGGTAGGGTGCTTTATACGGTTTCAAAATTTGACTGCTAAAAAAATAGGCGAAGTTATGGAGCATTGAACATGGTAGGGTTCAAAAAGTGAAAATGAAGAAAACGGCTGTTACTTTTCTGTAGTGTAAGACTAATTTCACAAACTTCCTGCTTATATAAAACAACTGCATACAAATAGATATCCATGCAAGACACAGACTCCGCATGTAACAGATGCTTTAGGAAGGGGAATAGCTACCCCAGTTCAGTTTCTGGCACAATACAAAAATCTACTGTTAGGGGATAGTCTCAAGGGCCCTTCCCAAAACCACATCACCAGATAGTGTAAAAAATGTTGCATTTTGAGGAGCTGTGTCAGCTTTCTTCTCATGTGATGTAGAGTTACCACAAGGAAAAATGTGTCTCCTTTGTTATTTGCTATTTAACTGAATGATTTTGAACACTCTATTAGTCATAATTGTAAGGGACTTGACACAGCAGCTCGTGAAATTTACAACCTTAGTGATGATGATGTACACATTTTCTTGAAAATGTATGTTCTACTATATGTTGATGATACTAGAATGATTCAATCAAATACAGATTTCTTGTGTATGGCGGAACTATGTCAATTCTTCTAATGGTTGACATTTGGTCGTTTCAGGATGACCCCTTAAAATGTATGCCCAACTGTCCAGGGGTCTATTGGGTGCTTTCTGTTGACACAAGCCTCTGCCAGTGACCAATTACAGATTAGTCACAGTTTCCATCAGGCAGCCCGCCCTCCACAGTGAGGTGTGACAGATGTTGTACGAAAAGGGATTAGCCAGATAGAGCTGCTCCTGCAGTAGACAATTTAGTTAGCAAATTTTGCATTTTAGGGGACATTTGGTGCCCTTAGAATGATTAAATCAAATACAGATTTCTTGTGTATAGTGGCACTACCACATGAAATGTCTATACAAAAATGGAGAAAAAGTTACTGAAGAGTGTTTAAAAAATAGACAAAATGAGAAAATTTACCAGTTTTGTACAAATTTATTATGAACGGTTGTTATGGTATTGCAAATATTTCCCAAATAAATGTTATTACAAAAGTTAACCACGCTGTAAACAGTATTATTTACATGCAAAGATCATAACGTTGTGACATTTTAAATATTTAACAAATTTTTTTATTTTTTAAAGTTAACTTTGAAATAAAATATTACTCTATATATATATACCAGCATGGACAATTTTGGTAATCATACTTAGTGTGTCCAATCATAAAATATACTAAAAGTACAGTGTACATATTACCATTTATGAAGGCAAGGCAGAGAACATGGCTGAATGCACATCTCACGTGTGATCAGAAATATAGCATTTTTTGTGTCAAATGATGCACTTAAATTGTTTAAAAATGAAAAAAAAAGCTCATTTCTATATATATACTCATAGTTGTGTCCTATCGCGCATCGGATCGTGTGCCCGACCGCACTTCGTAGCATGTCTGAACAAATTTGGACTGGCAAAAATTTGAACCTGGGTGGGGCCCTGAGTCAGGTGGTACCATCATGCCAATAAACTACATATCTCAATATGACTTGCTTTTTTTAGCTATACTGTAATGTAGTCTGAAAGTAAAAAGTATTTTAAATACTTTCCAATGTACAGTCACGCCTCGTTATAACGCGGTAGTCGGGGTCCACGAAATGAATCAGCGTTATAAACGGGGCGCGTTACCATATCTGCCATCAGGGGCGCTACGACAACGACCGGCACCGATGCTGCACGAAGAACGCCATCGAAGCCAAAGTGTGCACGTCGCGCAGTTTATGAAGCTTATTAAACTGCCAGCCAACGTCAATGTGTATTCTGTTTAAATGTCATACACTGTTGGACACTGCTGAATGTCGAACTGAATAAAATTGGTGAATTGTATACCGTTTAAATAAACAACGGACCAACAAGCCACAGTCAACTGAACGATAATATGGTACCACTGACGTAAGATCTAAAATAATGACCTGGCACTCAGCAGCCGAATACACAAATGATTTGACAAACGCTGTGTTAGAGTTGATTAAGGATTTAAAGCTATAAGTACGTTCACAACTGGCTTAACTTCATCTTTCAATCAATATCAAAATACCAATTTACAAAGCACATTTACTGTGCCGAACAATATTACGATTCACCAATCCATATGTGGTTGACGAATTAATATTTTGGCGCACCAGTACAGGCAGTAGCTTTGCGTTCATTGCAGGGAAAAGCTAATATTTGTTACGCAATGTTAGCTTACTGATCTTGCCTTCTAAGCTGTATTAAAACGTATTTAACCCATTTTTAAGCATGGCGTATTTGTGAACTTCAACTGCACTTTACAAGCCGTCCAGCGTCGAAACCAGGCGAACTCGCGATCCGCGGAAGCCATGATGATGAGCATGACTAGCAGATTGGAAATGATTCGTTTGATGTCGGCGCAAAACAAACAATACCTCGCTCGACATTTACTGTTCGTTAAAATTGACCATAATTATAGTCAAAGAAACTTTTACCTTTGATAGCATTGGCAGTGCAGAATAAACAACGGCAACGTATTGACGCGACACGCCTCACACTTGTTGCAGTTGTACATCATCGTTAAATTTATTGTCTGCCAACTAGTCGTTCAATATATACACATGTCATGGACAAAGCCAGGGATAACTTCACACAAAACAATTGACAGTTATTACTGTGTTAATATAGTTTGTCATAGCGCCCATTTCCCCTGGCGGCAGAAATTTGGGGTCCACGACCGACCGCATTATAACCGAATCTGCGTTATAAGGAGGCACGACTGTATTTGTATTTAAATATGTTTGCATTTCAAAGTATTTGACTCCCTCAAGAGTATTTGTATTTAAATACATTTCAACGTATTTGACCCCATGTCTGCTGAGTTTTAGTTGCCGTTGTTTAATTAGTTATAAAAAAAATACAACAAAACAAACATTGATTTAAATATCAAATAAAAATACCATGCTTTAGGGTTGTCCTATTGTTTTAGGTAGGGGTGGGTTACCAGAAACACGATGGTGGTCAATCTGATTGAAACCAGTGGCACCTTGGGCCAATAAAATTTGAAAACTGGTGGCCCGAACTGGCCCAACAGCCTCAAAAAAGGCGCCCAGTCAACGGGCCAGTGTTAATGTTGAGGCCTGTGGAATTTGATTTAGGTCACAAAGACAGCAATCATTACTCAAAATATATTTATTTCAGAGTACTTTTTACTTCAGGTTGCCAACTCCTAAAGTTATGCTTACTTAGAATCAAGGCCATCAAAAGTAACCCAAACATTAAACAATTTACATTTAGCTTTGACATGCACCTACATCGATCATGAAATAATACTGCTTATGAAGCAATATAAAAACTATATAAATAATATTACAGAAAATAACCTTTGAAAAAAATAAATTTGTTAAATAAATAGACAACACAATACTCACTATCTTCTTGCCTCGCGATAGCCTAGCAATCGTTTCTTTGAAGGACAAGTTTGCCTGCAAGAGATCGTAGCAAACATTCATAAGTGAACCAACATCATCTAGACTACAGTATCAGTATGTAACAGTATAACTGCCTGTGACTGTGTACCGACACAGCCTGAAAAAACTCCACAGAATAAAAAATGTTCTTTACCATATTCACATTACAATTTTAAGACACATTTCATATATGCAATTTTGTTGCTCCAAAACGTCTGCCCAATCTCTTTAAAGGAAATAAAAATAAGGCATTAGCTAGTCCTTTTTCCACGTGTACACAAAGTTTAACATTGTATGTAACATTTGACAACATTAAACAAATACAGAAAAATACATTTGTAGCATAAATTCGATTTTAAGCCCGTCTGAAGCGATTCCCGTGGAAAATGAAATTTTAATGAGCTAGACGATCACGTGGTATCGTGACGTCACTTATGACACACACTCGCATCAGGCCGACCCTTTCCATGCATTCAGAGCATGTTTACAAGTATAGCTTTTGGGTCGAAACGAGCGTCAGAACGAGTTATTGTGCAATATTCCGACGTAATACAAACACTAGTCATCATAGAGGAACAAGCAGTTATCTTATGGTTCCACATGAATCGAATTTTATTCAAAACAACGAATGCGAATAGGCCTACAAGTCGACTAGGTTTCGCCGAGCTTGGGCTTGTTTTCAGAATTATATCGAATACAACCAACGGGAGATAATCTACACCAATAAACGTACATAGCAAACATATATTGTATCCAGCTACATAAAGTAACGTGTATAATCTCATAATATCACTAGAATATTGATATATGACGAAGTTGTACAATTTATCAAAACAACTTAAATCAGTCAGAGAGTTTCCGTTGGTCCCGCTAGCTCAGTGGGTAGGTGCGTTGGTTACTTGTCGTTTATTTTACAATCGGGCGACGCCGGTTCAATCCTGACAGCATGCAAACCTTTGATTTTTGGTTTATGTTTTCACGAAGTAATATAAACAAAATCATTTTATACTATAATGCACTGTTTGTAAATAATTTTTATTTTTGTAGTAACTATTTATTTGCCACAAAAATTAAAATATGGTCATTATGTAACGATGTTTCTAAATTTTATTTATCCAAACAAATATAATGTAATGGATATATAATTTATTAATTGTAAATATATTGTACGGTAATATATTGTAATTATATATGTGAAAACAGATTGAGATCTGTCTGGATAAATACAATTTAGAAACATTGTTATATATAATGACCATATTTTCATTTTTGTGGCGAATAAATAATTACTAAAAAAATATTTACAAACAGTGCATTATAGTATAAAATGATTTTGTTTATATTACTTCGTGAAAGCATAAAAAAAAAAAGTGTAAAGAAAATCAAAGGTTTGCATGCTGTCAGGATTGAACCGGTGTGGCCCGATCGTAAAATAAATGACAAGTAACCAACGCGCCTACCCACTGAGCTAGCGGGACCAACGGAAACTCTCTGACTGATCTAAGTTGTTATGATAAATTGTACAACTCCTTCATATATCGATATTCTAGTGATATTATGAGATTATACACGTTACTTTATGTAGCTGGATACAATATATGTTTGCTATGTATGTTTATTGGTATAGATTATGTCCCGTTGGTTGCATTCGATAATTATTCTGAAAACGAGCCCAAGCTCGGCGAAACATAGTCGACTTGTAGGCAGATTCGCATTCGTTGTTTTGAATAAAATTCGATTCATGTGGAACCGTAAGATAAATGTTTGTTCCTCTATGATGACTAGTGTTTGTATTACGTCGGAATATTGCATAACTCGTTCTGACGCTCGTTTCGACCCAAAAGCTATCCTTGTAAACATGCTCTGAATGCATGGAAAGGGTCGGCCTGATGCGAGTTTGAGTCATAAATGACGTCACATCTCGGCATCCCGAAAAGCGCGCCAAAAATATGCATATTCGAAAATGTCCGGATGCACACCATAAAATGTGGAATTTCTAATTCACTGAATTTTTTTGGTTTGGTGGACGTGGAAATAGATAGCAGTATGTAATATAACATGAATTCAAGCAATAGATGTTTTTATTCCCTTTAAACTGCGTCTCTGAATCGCTGAATCAGTGAATGTCCAACTTATTTTTTATTTTCCATTCTGCCAGGGAGGTCAAAAAAAGAGACTAGTTTTTCTACTAGTTCACTAAACACACAAAGTAACCATCCATTTTAATAAGATATATGGCCTACTATAATTGTACATTTTAACATTGAAATAAGTGCTGGACCGGTAAACTCTGCTGGGCCCTAGGCTAGATAGATGTCGAAAGCCGGCCGTATTTGTGAAGTCACGTTCCATTGAACAACTGCGAGAGCGTTTCGTGTTGCTTTAGCGGTACCATTAGTTGTGTCATTTGTGAAATATGCGTGTGCATAACAAACGGGTATGATCCATTGTTGCACAGATGTGCATACTATGTATCATTTTGTACTTAAAAGACTGGTACTGACAGCAGTATGAAGATGTCGGTTGACAGTCAAGTTCACAAAACGATCTGAAGGTCAAGAAAAGTGTCGCTAAATGACATATGTGAATACAATGTTCTATGGCCGTATGTAAAATTTTAAATGTTTCTATATACGTCAAGTATGTGGGGTCGATAAAAGACATACCTGTTGTACAAAAAGCCCATTTTGAGCACGTAAAAGTGCCTGTCCCGTTGCTCTCCCAATGAGCGCCGCCATGTTGTCCTTCTCACCTCAGACGCCACAGAACTACTTCCGACTCCCACTGTACAGTTCGTACCAGAGCCCTCTGGTGGGTCATCATGCACCAGCCTGTCGGTTTCGCCATCTGTTGGATTGAATCTTGGATTAAAGTGCTAAACATCTTCATCGGTTGACTTGTTTTTGGTCCTCGTCTATGAACAAGTGGTCTACACACTGTATGTCATGATGACATTTTCTGATGATGTTGTCAATGTATTTAAATTGCTGTCCCTGTGGGATTCGTGAGGTCTTTCTCTATTTAAACAAATCGATTTAATTGAAAACTTATATACGCCCCATTTGGCATAGTTGTGGATGTATTATCGCCCAGCTAGACAGGTGGCGGTGTCGCGCGAATAAACTGCGGCGTTGTACACGGTCATTAGGCGGGGACAGATCGACATTTTACTTCCCTATTAATGCCATACAAAATTTCTAAAGTGTGGTATTGACTGACACATACAAATAAAATCTTAGTAATTCCCACTCTTCAAATTATTGTTACACCCTGGCCTGACAAAAAGTGTTGATTAGTCGACTTATGGACGCACACTGACAGAGTCAGACTATATCACTGACACTACTTCAAGTTCTACTAGTTCTACCCTAGGCATAGCCTTGGCATAGTCCAGCGTCCCACCTAGGACATTGTTATTGGAACATTTCCCTCAGGGAAAATAGTTCATTCTGCACATGAAACATCATTGCCACGCATGCGCGAAAGTTGCACATCTTCTCATGAGAGCTCGAACAATTTGCCTGAAAAACCACAATAAATTTGGAAGAGGCTGAGGTTTGTAGCACTTTCTTATAAGACCATGCTGAATCAAACCAAACGACCGCTGATGACAACAGAACCCACGATTCTCCAAAAAACCTCTGTCTGTGAAGCAATCAATTTGAAAACTCTCCTGCCAAGATCGTCATCTTTGTTTACAAAGTAAACAAAGCAACCAATATCACAGTTGAAGGTCCACAAACTTGGTTTCCAAGGATTTAGGTGTAATAGAAGTTATCTTATTATTATATTAACATGAGTGTGGTTGAGAAAATAATTACTCAGATTGTAAAACCATTCAGTCATATATGCAATGTATCCTTTCAAACAGGTGTATTTTTCCAAGCAAAATGAAAAAAACTGAAGTTGTTCCAGTTTTTAAATCTGGAGAAAAGGGTGTATTAATTAATTTAAAAAACCAGATCTATCTCATTGCTACCACAATTTTCTAAAAATCTAGAAAAATTATACAATGATAGGTTGGACAAATTCATAAACAAGTATGATGAACTTTGTATGTGTGACTAGATCTAACAGGTCAACTTCTATTGCTCTTTAGGAATTGGTTGAAGAAATTACAAATGCACTCAATCGTAAAAAAATATGCTATTGGCACATTTGTTGATCTGAAGAAGGCATTTTATACTGTTGATCATAATATACTAGCAAAGAAATTAAATTTTTATGGTATACGTGGTACAGCACATAAATGGATTGTGAGCTATTTGGAAAATAGAAAACAATTTGTTCAGTATAAAACTTGTGACTCGGAGGTACTTGATGTATGCTGTGGTGTTCCACAGGGTTAGATTTTAGGACCAAAGCTATTTGTTATGTATATAAACAACATTTGTATTGTTTCAGAAGTTTTTAAGTATATTCTATTTGCAGATGACACTAACTTATTTTGTTGTGATTGTGATTTAGGTGAACTGATCCGACAGACAAATGCTGGGTTAAACTTCATTAATCGTTTACTGTATGAATGAGTGAAAGTTTATTCAACAACAACAACATAATACATGCACAGTATGGTGTGCTGCTGCTGCTGCTGAAAGGACAAGCTGAAGTCATAGACTTATGTGTTGCTATGCCCTTCTCGAACTAAGAAAAGTGAATAAGTACAACACAAATTATAAATAAATTACAAAATAATATTCACAACTCATATTTTGTTACTAATACATGGGTTTAACTAAACATCATCTTCAATTAACAGTTCACAAATATGTAGAAAGTAATGACAACTTGAGTGTTTTTTTTAAATTGTGTTACACTTGGAAGCCGAGTCAATTTATTTGGTAAATTGTTCCATGTTTTTATACCCTTGACAGTGAGTGACAGCAGTCGGAGGGTGGTGTTTGTCTTTTTAACATAACACAGTTTGCTTTGTCTGGTATCATATATGTGTATAGCTGTGGTTGGTTCAAATAATGCTTGAACACGACCATTTAAAGAATGGTTGTTTGCTTTATAAAGTATAATCATAGCCTTGTATTTAACTAAATCATGAAATTTAAGCATGTTTGAGAGATGTATAAATCGGTTATCACTAAATGTTACCCAAAAAATTATATGATATTTAGAAATCGCATATTGATTTCAAGTATTTCTATAAAGATAAATGAGGAAGAAATTAATAGAATTGAAGTCGTTAAATGTTTAGGTGTTCTGAATGATGACAAGGTAACATGGAAAAATCACATTTGCTTAGTGAAATAAAAACTGTCAGTGTTGTGCAGTTACGTACAGAGCTAGTTTCTTGATTAACGGAAGTGACATGTCTATATTATACAACTCACTCTTTATGCCTTATATTGTGTACTGTGCTGAAATACGGGGCAACACTTACTCAACAAATGTCGAATGCCTAGTCTTGCTACAGAAAAAAGTAATAATGTTACTCTGTGGTGCTAAGAGGTTCTTAAGTACCTGATACAGTGGAATTGAGAACTGCTGTAATTATTTTAAGGCATATCATAATCAGTTGCCAAAGAATGTACAACAGTTTTTCAGTATGTATGAATCTGTCTATGCGACCAGAAAAGTCCATAATTTTACACAATATTACCGTATGCTCGTACTAACTTGAAAAGTATGTGTCTATCAGTTAAATGTGTTAAACTCTGGAATTCTCTTGATAACTCATTGAAATATTTACCGCCGAGAATAATACTAAAAGAAAGAAAATCTCCTACATACCTACCCATAAATCTGCGAGTCTGGTTTGAAACGCTGCCTGTCTTAATGTGTCATTGTAACACTGTTGCTTGCAGAATTATGTCAAGTGGGGATCATAACGCTGCTAAAGTAGAGGCAGAAGAAGCATCGGTTGATGAGTATTTCTCCAGCTATGCAGACTTGAGTGTCCACGAACTGATGCTGAAGGACAAACATCGAACTCTCGCCTACAAGACGTTTATTGAGAAGAATCCAGATATCTTCCACAACAAAATAGTCATTGATGTCGGGGCAGGAACTGGGATACTGTCATTGTTCGCTGCACGGGCAGGTGCAAAACAGGTACATTTTCTAAACGGGTTCTAGTCTGTATTTTGTTATAATTCTTCAGTTAAATGATAAGTAAATGTAGCTGATGTGATCAGTTGTGATTACTTGTTCAGCATCAATACATGTAAATTGATGCTAATAGTAATTTTGGATAATACAAATTGATTGCAAGTCCCGCGTCACCTATTGGCGGGGAGGGAATCATAAAGTTGGGCGTGTTTGGGATTTTGTGAAATTATGACTCCATCCCTTATTTATGGTTCATTTCAGGAAAATCATCTTCAGGCATATCAAGTTTTATACTCGCTGTATTCATAAGTTGACGACTTCTTGACTTGCAGTTTGTTATAACAAACTTACCCGTCCTTTTTAAAACACCTCCTTGTATGCATCTTTCACTCTACGGGAACATGCAGACAATCAGTTTCCATTTTGCAATGAACAGATCATAACACTTGCTCACTGTCATATACTATGTAAAATCGTGTGTGTTGTGCCACTTTAATGCACGTTTCTGACGTGTTGTGAATGCTTCTGCAGGTGTATGCGATTGAAGCGAGTGACCTGAGTGGAGTGTGCGAGCAGATCGTGACGTGTAACGGTCTGGCGGACAAGATCACAGTGATCCACGGCAGAGTGGAGGATGTGTCCCTCCCGCCCGGCCTCCAGGCTGACGTCCTGCTCTCGGAGTGGATGGGGTTCTACCTGCTCCACGAGTCCATGCTCAACTCCGTAATTGTGGCCCGCGACAGATGGTTGTCCCCGGACGGCGTGATGGTGCCGTCGGCAGCCACGCTCTACTTGTGCCCGGTGTCGATGAAGGATTACCACCAGGAGAACATCGGGTTCTGGCGGGACGTGTACGGGTTTGACTACGAGCCCTTCCAGTCACTAGTACTGCAGAGACTGCAGTCTCAGCCGGTCATCACGACGGTCAAGACTGACCAGTGTCTGGCGCGCCCCGAGCAGGTGGTGCGACTCGACCTGAAGTACGTCGACGCGGACGACGTACGGACAATCCCCGGACGGTTCCAGTTCGAGCTGCAGAAGTACGCCATCTTGCACGGCTTCGCGTGCTGGTTCGACATCGAGTTCGAAGGTGACGTCGACGTGACGCTGGGCACGGGACCCGAGGCGCCCGAGACGCATTGGCAGCAGACGGCGATGCTCCTGCCCAGCGCGCTCATGGTGAACAAGGCAGACACTCTGGCCTGTAGTATGTCACTGACGCAAGACACGACGAACCCACGCAGATATAACATCTGTATCGAGGTCGACGAGGAGGCTGACGGCGAAGAGGAAGACGATAGCACACCGAACAAAGACGCCATAATGGAAGCAAAACAATTAATACAGGAAGTTATTGCTTCGCACGCCACTTCCAAATAATACAAGAGTGCGCTGTACTTATCTACGATAAATAATTAGAACGATTCTTGATGCAAAACACTGTGGTGATTCTTTTGTTGGAAGGTATATTTATTGACGATAACAGTTGAGAGACATACACACAAGCACTCGCACACACCACGCACGCATACACATCACACACACGCACACACGCATACACACCACACATACTCACACGGCTGCGAACGCAATTATCTCATTTAACCGCCATTACAACCATTTCCCGCAATACAGGAGCACCGACCTTCCCAATTTTCAAATGAAATGCGAACTGGGTCCGGGTGTAGAAACAGATCCGTGTGGAGCTCTGGGGGTTTCTCCCTCTGTTTACGTGAGCTAACTTGGCTCCGCCAGTAGCTGTTGGGGAAAACCGGCGCGCCACCTAGTGAGTGTGATTATACATCGTCATCGAGCATCGGCTAAAACAAAAACCGATTGCGGCATCGGACGAGGCGTTAAGTCTTGATCCTGGCGTTTGTCCCCGGGACAGGGACGGCCGCCATGTCCGCCACAACAGAGCCGATTTACAGCCTTCCTCGGGTAACTGATATGCTATGAGGTCGACCCATGCCTAAGAAAACCAGTCACATTGTGAAAAAATCATGTATTTTTATTAAAAAAATGGAAGGCAACACTATTTCCAATACAATTTACTGTATTCAAATATTCCAACTAGAACCAAAGTTACAAGAACTTAAGAAGGAACCTATCAAATATTAGCTAAGGAGAAAAATCGGTTTTAAAGTCGAGAGTCATTATTCACATGAAAAGAAAACGTCATGATGGTATAACAAAATATATGTTGCTATTACCATATACAATCCAGTGAAGCAAATGTAGCTGTTTCGTAGCTTTAGCTTACATAAATAATTATGCAATTCTGATGTCTACTTTTAAAGTTTCAAGAATTTAAAGAGGGCACCCATCAAACATTATTGCAGGAGAAAAGTACTCATCATAATCATCATAATTCATGTCAAAATAAAATGTTGCTGCAGTATGTGACAAAATATCTAGTGCTATTACGATGTCCAATGTAGTGAAGAAAATGTAAGTATGTATCTTAACTTTGGAACACTAAAACTATTATCCAATTCTGATGGTTACTTTTAAAGTTACAATAATTTAAAGAAAGCACCTGTCAAAAAAGTTGTAGTACTAGTTGTTTGTTAACAAAAAAGCATATTAATAATCAACACGCATGAGGTAGCAAACTCTCCCATGCATATGTGGTTAGCTCTGAAATAGAACTATTGTTGTTTGGCTCTGAATAGAGCCGTTTGTGTTTTTCCATCTCATCTTGCTCCTCGGGTCGTCGTCAACAGTTTCACTGTCACCATTGTCATTGTGGCATTGACAGATCCACGCACATCCTCTTCCAGCTCCGGGTCACAGTCGTCCTCGCTCGAATCAGACAAGTCCGAATAACTGTCATCATTGCCGATCGGGCGTGTCACAAAGTAGTCATTCACAAGTTCATTGAGGATGCCCCCACTTGCGATATGCTGCATGTTCATCAATGCCAATGGCAATGCGTTGAGACACCAAGCGATTCGATTTCGGTCCATCCATGGGCGTAGCCTTCTTGGATTTTTCGAAGATCGTAAACACGAAACGCAGTTCATCCCAGTCTGAAATCCGGTTCGATAACATGTTAAACTGTCAAGAAATATGTACAGATATAAACTACAGCAACATCAAACTATACTAATAACTGATCGAACTATATAAACAATTCCAATCCAACTACTTCCAAATAAAAACCCGTTAACTGTCACTGCACCCTGTTTTTGTCTTCCAATGTATTCATGCGCACTGCTGCTAGGGAACTGACGATGGGTGACAAGTGAGTTTTATTTCCCTACGACCTCTTGCGGAGTATGAGAGAATTTTTCTCTCTACAGTACATTTTAATAGAACATTGTAATCTTAAGAACATATAAATCATATTTAAAGTATGTAAAACATAAACAACACACAATACATAAAACGTTCAGTGACCTTACTGCATTGTGCTTTTTTCAATAATAAGTCGGCAGTGCTGTAAATAGCGTTCGAACGGTATGCCATATATGGGCATGGAAATTTCTGTCCTAGGTAGGAAGCGTTCGCAAAATAGTGCACATTTAATTCTAAAATGCTGCAACTTAGAACGAGCATCACGGTTACAAAAACACAAAAAAGGAAAAATTTCACTTAGATAATCAGGAAACTACTTGGTGAACATATACATTAGTACGTTAACGGCTGCGGTTCGGCAAATGGAAGACTGTTTGTTTGGATGAAATAAAGAACTGGATGGCATGGAATTATATGTGCATGAACGACGGTAAGACACAGTATCTTCCGATTGTACCCAAGTCTGTGGATGCAACCGTTGATGGCATTGTGCTTCGCGTTGGTGGTTCTACAATTACAGCTTTACGATGTGTTCAAAGTCTCGGTGTCTTCATTGACAGGCACCTAGGCCTAGCTATAAAAAAAACAAGTGTCGCAAACTGTCTGCGCATGCTCATTCTACCTCCGCCATATAAATCAGATTAGCCGTTTAATTATTACCCAAACCGACAGAGGAACGCGTAGTCAATGCCATCATCACATCGCGGATTGACTACTGCAATGCACTCTTGCACGGCACGTCTGCAGTTAACATCGCGCGTCTGCAACGAATACACAACTCGGCTGCCAGACTGACGTAGTGACAGCGCCACGCCCCTGTTACGCGAACTTCTTTGGCTGCCTTTTGCGCGCAGAGTGGATTACAAGATACTGGTACTCACGTACAAAGCCATGCACAATGACGCGCCCGTGTACCTGTGTGAACTTGTGCACCCATATCAAACGGCAAGAGCACTGCGATCTGCGAGCAGTAACATGTTGGAAGTGAAAGCGAACTCGTATCAAGGCTGAAGACGGCTCGTTCGCTGTAGCTGCTGCGCCCCTGTGGAACACTTTACCAAGTGTTGTTAAAACCTGTGACACTCGCCAGCTTCAAATGTCGTCTGAAGACTTTCGTGTTTCATATTAGTGTCACTCTAGATGAACACTACCCTGTACTAACATCAATTTTAATTAGTTATCGTATTCGTATAATGATTATTCATTATTCCTCACATAAACTATTTTATATCAAATGTTTTACTAAATTAGTTATTATTATTAATCATACATATATATAGTTATTTATTAGTATTATGTTTATATAGTTATTGTGCTAGATTGGTTATTATTAATACTATTTAATTTTGATGAATAACTGCTATTTATTTACTTCTTTATTTATAAATTCTACATTATTCAAAATGTATGTATTTATTTATTTTATTATTTACCTCTAATATTTATTTTTAATTAATATACATATTTATTGCAATTCTACCATTTTGATGTATTTTAATATGTTGTGAAGCGCCAACGAACAATACTGGATGTGGCGCTATACCAAATAAAATATTATCATTATTATTAGCTAAAAGATCGCAGTGAAATCTCAAAATCAACCCATTGACGCAAGGTCACCTTTATGACGTGTTTACGGGCAATTACGCCTGACGACTTCCGACTGGTTTTCCTAGGCCGCTACACAATGTTTAGTGTTTTCTGTTGGGCACGGTGCTGCTCCGGTAAGTCGTCATCGCTGCCATTATTACGTAATCTATGATATAAACAAACATTGACGTTCGTATGTGGACGAGTGGAAATTCTTTGCGATTTTGTATATAGCAACCGTCACAAGGAAGTCACTCAGATTTTTGGGGGCGTTTTTGTCCTCCGACTGCAGGCTCACAAAAAGTGCACCCCCTTCACGCTTCCAACGCCACGCCATTTCAGGCTCGGCAAAACATTCCAGTTGCACCTCCTTCAGGCTCAACAAAACCTCCAGTTGCACCCCGCCCCACACAGACCTCCAACTGCAACCCCCATGAGGCTCACCAAAAACCTCCAATTACGCATCCAACTTGAGGTATCCAAATGCACCCCAATGATACTACACTAGAACACCCAACTTAATCCTCCTGACGCTCAGAAAAACCCAGAACTCCTGCATTCAAGCGCAACTGTTTTGCCACAGTGGCAGGGGGGTGCATATGCACCCAGCACACCCCACACAATACGGACCAGCTGATCATCCTTTGGATCCTCTTGACACGTCACGGAGTCTGGTAGTCGAGGATTAAGGGTAGGGTAACCTTGGGCAAAAATAATGTTATGTTGACACGGATTAGGCTGTTCTTATTGGCAAAGATAAACATTCGCATGTAACTCCCACACACCGCAATGTAACGCCTACTCGTGTTGCATCACACGACAGTTCCCTCTCGTGATCTAACGGAGACTGCCGAGCTCAAAGGACCTTTCTCAGGTTAGTCAAATATGTGATCATACCCGGGGAAGTCGACGTACCATATGATAGATAAACTGTTGTGCATCAGATATAAGAAATGTCATAATTTTCTCTAACTTATAGAAATACTGTTTGAGTTCATGTGCCAAAATGTGGCCTCTCTCAGTGTGACGTACATGAAACTAGAATGGGCTCAGTCACAGGCCTGGCCTTGGGATTTGGAAACCAAATTTCTCTCTCTTTAACGTAATCGCATTAATAAGCAAATGTCGTTCGTTCGGCCTATCCATATAATATTATATCATTTTATATAGACTTGATGCGTATGATAGACTGAGCGGTTAGTTAATTCAATGCACACCAGCTGCATAAAGTTGGACCTGTCCCTGTGTATGATCTACAACACGTCACTGGTAAATAATTAATTGTATTGTTTTTAGCAATTAGTTTTGGTAAGATATCATGTACACTCTAACATGAAGACGTACCATGATCTGCCGGCGGCTCGATGCTTCGATGGCTTCTCTCACGTTACGCTCTCTCCTGCAGACCAGAGCGAGACTCGCTGGCACATAGCAATAGTATAACGTACTGTTATTGATTTCTTATGCTCGACTCGTCCTTGCTTTTTTATCCCACAGACGAACTCACTGGTAGCCCGAGTGTTGTATGCCCCATTCACCTGCCTATATATATATATATATATATATATATATACGTGCGTGCTGGGTACGTACATGGTGTATATGTAATATTGTTGGGTAGTGTGTGTTTTATACAAAACCGGAAACTGTATTCTCTTCTGGTCACTTCTAATAAGCTATTGAAGACTTACTGTTACATTCCAGACACCGGCGGACTTAGCATTTTCTAATGGGCGTGGGGGGGCACAATTTTAGGACTCATTTGTATTTTTGTGGTGTCGCGGGAGTAGTGTTGGACATTGTCCCGGTCGAGTTACAACGGGGTCTCCGCTATTGCAATGGGAAACTACATTTTGATTGGGCCTTGGGAGCATGGCCCATGTCCTCTAAACCCGCCCGTGATCCCGGGATGAAATGAAAGGACTATTATCCGGCAGAACGTGAGGCGACGATGTCCGCCACCCAGCCACCCACTAAGAGCGACACACCGCGCCGGCACCCGGGTATCGACAGCGGCAACAGGCCGGACCTCGTCATCTTCGACAAACACGGAACTCTCATCAACTTCAACACGATATGGAGCCCCTGGCTTCAGGCGTTCACGTCGAGGTAGGTAGTGTATGCTTTGGGATATAAGACTACATACACATACATACACATACACATACACATACACACATGCACACGCACACTCACACACACACACATACTCACACACACACACACACACACACACACACACACACACACACACACACACACACACACACACACACACACACACACACACACACACACACACACACACACACACACATACACACACACACACACACACACACATGCTCACACATACACACACACACACACACACACACACACACACACACACACACACACACACACACACACACACACACACACACACACACACACACACACACACACACACACACACACACACACACATACACACATGCACACGCACACTCACACACACACATACACACACACACACACACACACATACACACCTTCACACACACACACACACACCACATGGCCCCACGCACGCACGCACGCACCACACACTCACACCACACATACACACTTGCAGGCAGTTGAACAACATAGAAACATGTGTGACTGAACAGTTGTGTTGCAGACTGGAGGCAGACACGGGTCTGGGGTTACGGGAACAGATCTACCGAGGACTGGGCGTGTGTGCGATCACGGAGAGGGCTCGCCACGGCGTCCTGGCTGACGGCACGCGGGCCGAAATTAAGAGGAACGTCGAGGACGTCTTACACGACCGCGGTCTATCGCGGCGCAAAGCACATCTGGTCGTGGTACGCTAGCTCTCTAGTCACCGGGCAATGTTGTCCTCGTATGTAGTACTGGTTTCCGTCTGCGTCAAACGCTGGAAGAGAGCGAGAGAGCGAGAGAGAGAGAGAGCGAGAGCGAGAGAGCGAGAGAGAGAGAGAGAGAGAGAGAGAGAGAGAGAGAGAGAGAGAGAGAGAGAGAGAGAGAGAGAGAGAGAGAGAGAGAGAGAGAGAGAGAGTGAGTGAGCATTTGCAGCACTATTTGTTATTGCTAAACCTCCCCGTCCGAGACTGCTCAGTGGTATTTGGAATATGTGAAAGGATTCAGTGGGATAGGTAACGATACGATTACTATTCTAAAACGATAAGCTTAGTCAGAGGTTACTGATGCCTTGGAAAGGGTCGCTTATAAAGAATAGTACTGAGCATCACATAGCTTAAAGGACAAGTTTCTATGTCTTTCAGATTGTCAGCCATCAAATCAAGCGAATGTTCATAGCTCTATGTTGATGCTTTTGAATTGTAAACTCCACATTTAATCTGAGCATACTGTAGCATTACAACGGATTTACATCCTGACCGCCCAAAGGTGGTTGGGTTAATTACCCACAGTTTGTTCGCATAATATTTAATTCGAATGTTTCGACTGGAATATTATATCGGTATTCATTGTGGAAACGCCTACAATGCAAGCGTGTTTACGTAATGATGACGTGCGAAACAATTATGGAAAGAGGCAATACTGCGTCAGCAACACAACGTGTTTGGGTACAGGCTAAACTGTTGAGGTGGCGATGATTAGTAAGTCCGTTTATAAGATTAGCTGCGATTCTCTGATAAATAAATTTCAAAGCTGAGAAATAATCACATATAGTGCAATTAATTGCATACAGCGTCTCTACTGATTGGCATAGATTTATCAGCAAGTAATCCATCATGAAACAGAAAAGGTTGAAATGGATGAAGGAAGGGAGTGGACAGAACCAGAAGATGCTGAGCTAATAAAAGCAAGTGGCGAAGCAGGCGTGGATATCTATCACACATTATTGCCCATGGACTGGAAACGAGGGATTCTTGTTCGTCAGTGTCTACACTTAAAAGTGACACGTAGACTGCGGTTGTAATCTGTATATACCTACAACAACTAGCGTTTCGTCAACGTAGGATCTATACAAGTTGAGGTTTGATTATTATGCCCAGAATGCAATACGAATTTAATGATTTGCTATTTGATCATTCGACATTGTCATGTACATTATTTTGCAAATCAACCGTAATTAACTTAAAATAACGGATCCGTGTGTACGCGGTAGAAACGTAAACAAATTATTAGATTGATTGGTGTAGGAATTTCGACAATTTGCTTCTGTTTCCCCGCCAGGGTGCCTCACAGGGTAGTAAATTTAGTTGGTGTTTGAAAAGAAACTCGGCACTCGACGTTAACCCCCCCCCCAGCTACGCACACTACACCACAAGAAAGCGGCATCAATTATAGTGTCCAGGTAATTGGAAGTTTCAGAATGTTGGTCAACTTTGGATGCGCTTTAGACGATTGTGTCTTCGTAACTGAATCACCCGGCAGGAACACTTTGTTCACACTGCACGTCTAAGCGCAGGTTAATACAGACATGACCAGCCAACAATTAAAATTGCGTTCTTACATCTGTTCAAAGGTACAAAAGCAGTTTTACAAACGAAAAAGCCAATAAGTTGTTTCTCCTTTTATCCCTCAAGTCCGCGGTGATGCTGGCCTAGCCCCCCCCCCCGTAGCTTAAATTACCCGCCATCGTGGTCACTGTTTGTCGCACTCGCAACTCTTCTTGGCGAGTTCACGAAATCGAACGAGAGTCGGATAAGCGACAATAACAAAATCACACGCCCTCTTTTAGATTTTAAAATACAGCAGATTAACACACATACTCAACTTTTATTAGAGCAATTATTATTTTTATTAGTTTTGTTTTTATCAACTTGATTTTTATGTAATATTTTACAGTAGCTTTATTTTATAAAGACTGTGATTTACATTTACTGCAATGTTACATTGAAGCCTACTGTGACTATATCGACTGTGATTATATAATTACTGTGATTGTATACTTTGATATTGTGATTTTATACACATTGTGACTACCGCGCTCAAATCCAAGATGAACTGTTGTGCCGTCTGTATACTACTACTATGTGGACTAACACTTAGGATAGAACAGAAGAACTGGGTAAAACCATGGTGAAAGTTTGATTAAAATTGCCTATATCTACTTATGTCCCCAGACTTTGATTACAAGTACTTCCCAGCATCCACAAACACCATAACATGAAGGAAATTAAAAAAACTATTACAAGGTAGCATCCTTAAAACAAAAACATCCAACATGCTTTGCATTCTTAATCCTCATGCAAGCTGGTGATCTCAACCCAAACCCAGATGCATACAAGCCCAAATTCCCTTGTGCCATCTGCAAAAAAGGAGCAAGATGGGACCAGCGAGCGACATGCTGTGATCATTGCAATTCATGGTACCATGTAAAATGCATGGGAATGTCGACATTTGCATATAACGCCCTCCAAAACGTCAAAGTCTCGTGGATTTGCTGCCAGTGCGGCATTCCTAATTTCGCAAGTTAATTTTTTTCAAACTCAACCACAGAGCTAACAAGCTGTTTCTCTATCTTGTCGGACACGTCCACATCTGATTGCAGTGAACCACTAAGCCCACATCTAGCCACTTCTCCATACAAACAAAGGAATAATAACACAAGCAGTAACTCCAATAGCACTAGACCATGTAAAACAAGTAGAACTAAGAAACACACTCAGGAAACACCTACTAAGAGACTATCCAAGAAAACCATGGTAATAAACTTCTGTAGTATCAGGAGCAAAGTTTCGGACCTTGAAGTGTGCATCGAAAATTACAACCCTGATTATAGGCACCTAGACACACATTGACAGCAGTGAATTGTTCCCCTCCAATTATTCAATCATTCGAAAAGACAGAGACTTTGACAACTCAAAAGGAGGAGTCGTTTATAGCACTAAAGACTGACCTCATAGGAACACACAGAACAGACCTCGATAGCAATTGTGAAATAATCTGGGTCACCATCAAAATACAAGGATCGAAAGATATCACAATAAGAGCATTCTACAGATCACCCCAAGTTGGTAACACAAACGAATATATGCATGAAATACGAAAAACCATGAATGAAATTAAACGCTCAAACAAAAAACATATATGGCGAAGCTTCCCGACATAGATTGGGACCGGCCTACTCGGTGCAAAGCCAGACGGAGCTGCTCCCGGCTTATCCAAAATGCTACTTGAAATTGCCAATTACTTTGGACTTAAAAAAGTTGTACGCGAACCCACCAGAATAAACATCAATATCCACCATCCGTGTGGGACCCCCACACCCAGGTCCTCATCAACAAAATAGAAATGGTCCGAAGACGGGCAGCTCGCTTTTGACTTAACGATTATACATCCAGAGAAACTGGATGCGTGTCAGAAATGTAAAAAAAATAAACCTAGAACATCTAACAACCAGACGAACAAACAGACGCCTCATCATAGTTCACAAAGCCATCTACGGTCACCTGTCTTTGCCTGTCGAAAACCTCCTCCAGCCCGTACAACGCCTGTCACGGCATCTAAATAGCAAAACATTCAACACTGTCCACACCAGCAAGAACTGTTATCAGTTTCCCCCGAACAATAAAGGATGTCAACAGTAGTCAACATTACAGAACCACGTAAATTCAGACAAGCCTAAATACACGACTAATAATCAAACTAGCATGCGCACCCACCCTGGCCTATGACTCTTAGGGAGTGTTGGCCAGTACTCAACCAAGACAAGACAACATTCTCCCGATATTTCGGCGTCATAATCCACTCGCCTCCCAACCTAAACATGGTCCTCTCCTATTTGTTTACACCAAGTAATGTCTCTTCTGCGCAGGATACATGCTGGGAAGAATGTGACGTCAACAGACCCGGGGCCGTGCAGCAGCTGGGAGACCTCAGCGACATTTTCCGCCACCTGAAGGAGTCGAGCATCAAGATCGCCGTGTACTCATCCGATCCGAGACGAAGCACCTTGGAGACACTGCGTCAGTTGAACGTCGCCGCAGCCGTCGACACAGTCGTGTGTACGGACGACCCGAACTACTCACGGGACTGGCGCAAGATCTATAGGTGCGGTGTCGGATTAAGATCATCGAAATGCGCATTACGCTGGGCGTTTTTAACCGTTACCAGTAGTATTTATGTATATTATTATTACTTCGCTAACTGGGGGCAGTCTAATAGTATCTCCTCCCAAATAAATGCCGAGGTCCACTCACTTCATCCGTTTCCCAGGACCATTGATCTCTGATCTACCGGCGTATTTCAAAGAGACACAAGGGTAGAGTAATAGTGATATAACTGTGGTAATTTGTTTTGCTCCATGGGTGGATGGGTGTTTGTTATAGATTAATGTGGATGTCCTTTTTCGTTTACCGCACGTTTGATGTAAGTATTCTATTTTCCCTTGTATTGATAGAAACTACACTGCTGGTATCACAAGAAAACAGATGCATTGTATGTACATACGCTTAATTACTTCATGTTTACCCAAAAATCGTTGCTAAATCCAGCCGTTATCTTCAGCATCTGCAAGGAGCTGCAGGTGGAGCCGGGGCGGACCGTGGTCATTGGCGACTCGATGTCCGACATGGTGATGGGGCGTGATGCCGGGGTCGGTCTGACGGTCGGCGTCCTGAGCGGGATCGGCACGAGACTCGACCTCGCCCCGTACGCCGACTTCGTTGTGCCGACCGTACGAGAGGCGATGCAGCACGTCTACAACACGTCGTTGTTGCGCGACGTGCCACACGCCGGCCGCGGGACGGAATCGGGGCGGCGAGACCCCATAGCTCGGCCCGGGAGCAAGGCATCGCTCGTGATATTCGACAAAGATGGCACGTTGATATCCTTCAATTCAATGTGGACGCCGTGGGTAACGGGCCTAGTTACAGGGTAAGCTACATGCGAAGTTATGTCGATTTTATTGATATTGCGATATATTTAAAGATACGCTGTTCAAAACGTTTACAATAATCAATATGCAGGGACGTTGCACGCGGTAGGACAACACACCCGGTTGTTCACTTTGCTTGTACATTTCGCCGCTAACCTCCGTTAATATCATCTCAACCCTACCGATGTTTTTGTATTGACGACACGTATACATCATGACGAATCTAATACCCTGAAGTTGGAGTCGCCAATGAAGAATAAGAACAACAGAATGTATACCAATACTAAAATGTTCTTCTTCGTGGTTCGCTTTACACGGTTGAGATGTAGCCCCTGTAATACTCTATTGCTGTTGTCGCCCTCTTCTGCTCAGTACACCCCCACGTGATGCAGGCTTGCTTCCTGTTGGTAGACTGGAACAGAAGACAGGCCTCAAACTGAACGAGAAGATCTTCACAGACCTCGGCTACGACCACGCGGCGTCCAAGTGGCGGTCCGGCCTGATGGCCGAGGCACCGCTGGCGGATGTCCGGGACCGACTGAAGACTCGCCTGCAGGAGGAAGGTCTGAGCGCGACGGAGGCCGACGGGACGGTGGAGGCCGTCTGGCGGGCGACGAGCAGCTGCACGAAAAAGCAACTGAAGCCACTCGACGACCCGTCGATGCTGTTCAGATTACTCCAGGACCGGGGCGTGAAGGTGGCCGTGTGTACGTCGGACTCGAGGGCCGCCACACTGCAGTGTCTGCGGGATCTGGCGGCCGAGCCGTTCACCGACCTGCTCGTGTGCGGGGACGACCCCGGCACACAGCCGAAGCCGTCGGGCCACAACGCGCTGCTCATATGCAGGACCCTCGGAGTCCGGCCGAACGAGGCGGTCATTGTCGGGGACACGCTGGCCGACCTCGACATGGGACGGGCGGCGGAACTGGGGGCGACTGTTGCCGTGCTCACAGGAGTGGGGGGAGTCGACGACCTGACCCCTCACGCCGACCACGTCGTGCCGAGCATCAAACACGTGCTGCGACTTGTTGTCCCTGAATACCAACCTTAACAACGGTTTTATCGATCTACGGTAGGAATACGTAACAAGAGGAACCAATGTAGCAAACTATTCTATGTTATTCACATATAACTGCCACATCGTTATATATATTTATGTAGTACACTTAAAGAAACTGCCAATTGAATTGCACTCGGAATCTCGCTTTAGACGGCACGTGCAACATATTTTTAAGGCTAGCGATAATGTAAAAAATACATACAAAAACTGATATATATATAACACGGTTATTTTAACTGTAGATATATTTATTTTATCTACGTCACAATATTATATATATATACATCAAAGTCTGTATTTACAAATATACATTCCAACAAACAAGACATAAGAAAGAGTTACAAATAAAATATTGCAACACTCGTCTAATGTGATTTTCGTTTTCTTGCAAACATAGGATTGAACTGCGAGTTATAGCCCATCAGTCTCTCGTCAACCACAGCTTCCTGTGTATCACTAGGGACTTTCTCCCCTCTAAGTTTTGCCAGCAGTTTCTCAGTTTTGGTGCGTTCTTCTTGTTCACGTTTCAGTCGTTCGGCACGCATCTGTACCCTCGTCTTACTTGGCTTAACATCAGTGCTCTTCCTGTGCTTGTGTTTGTGACCATGTCGTGACCTCTCCTGTCAAAGCAAACACCACATTCATGCAACTGAGGAAGTGGAACAGTGGATAATATTTAATAGGGGTGTAACAACACATCGAACTATCGGTGTGCGTCATAATAATAATAAGTTTATTTATGATGCTGCCACTCTTTGACGATTGTTGATGTTAGGTCAGTAAATAAGCAAATCACATAATTAAATTGATAAAGCATGTTTCTGTGTCACCTTGGTGATCTGTTTGCCAACTATCGTTACTATTAATAGCTCAGTATGATAACCACCGATAATTAAATTTATTATCCATAGTACACAATCGTCTCGTCAACTATCGTGATGCATCGTTAATTTAAATGTATTGTTACACACCTAATAAAAATTGCATTTCCTCGGCGTGCAATGAAAACATTATTCAATTCACTATTATATAAATAACTACACTACATACAGTGTCCTACTTCCCTTTTGCGTGCCTAAGAACTATTTTTAGTTTCCTACCCTGAGCTTTTTGAATAATTTGACACTGAGCAGTAACTTCACGTTTTGGGGTTGCTAAGAAGCGACAGCGTTTTTAGCCTGGGTCTCTAATACCTACCTTCTTGTGTGCCCCTTCCTGGCCGCTGCGACGTTCATTGACCTTCCGTGTCTGCTCGAGGTATCCCATCATGCCACACAGTGGGTCCATCTTACGCTTCTTCTTTACCTCGTACTCTTCTCTAAATTAAAAATATTTTAGAATATTGTGGAAAATAACATTATAGCTACACAAGATGAAATAACAGCACTATAGTCAGGTTAATAA
>CM034537.1:55095442-55132176 GCA_020002185.1 Paraescarpia echinospica
ACATCTGACTGGAAGCCAGTGTTGTCTGGTGTACCACAAGGTTCACAAATTGGATCACTTCTGTTTATCTTGTATATTAACGATCTCACTAATCATGTTGATTCATGTGAAATGTAATTTTATGCTGATGATTCCAAATTGTTTAAAGAAATTACGTCGGTGACCAATTGTCAGTTGGTGCAGAAGGATGTTGACAGTGTATGTCTTTGGTGTGAGATATGGCACCTTAAACTTAACGTTGAGAAATGCTGCATAATGTCATTCACTAACAAAAACAAACGTATATCCTATGACTACACGATTTTAAGCCAGTATCTGCCCAAGGTCACCACTGTCAGAGATCTCGGTATCACACTGACCGACAGTTTGACTTTTAAAGATCATATTAATTGTTGTGTTTGTATAGGTTTTAAGATGAGTGGTTTTATTAAGCGCGTTTGCACAACATTTACCGATGTACAGGCTTTGCGATCCTTGTATATACCTCTAGTCAGAAGCCAGTATTGCAGTGTTATCTGGAATCCCTGGCAACATATGTTTAATGACAAAATTGAACAAGTTCAAAAGAAATTAATTAAATATCTATGTTACAAATCCAAAATACAGTACTCCTCTGACAGTTATCCTGAGCTTTGCCATAATTTTAGACTACCTTCCCTTCAACATTGTAGGCATGTTGCAGATCTTATGTTTTATACAAGTGCACTTCTAACTAGACTCGTCATATCTGGTAGGGGCTATCTAATTTCACTGTCCTTCACGACCTTTACGAAACTACATCCCTTTTAGAGTTTCCAATAGCAGAATCAACATTAGAAAACACTGTGTTTTGAATAGATGTATGACTACTTTCAACACATTGTAGTTAAGTGATCCAACTTGTGATATATATTCAGGAGCTGAACCATTTAGATCCTCAATTCAAAGACATTTATATGTATAACAGATGTTTGCCTGGTATATTTGATGTTGATATTGTGTGGTTTTTATGTCCTTATTGTTCGTATTATTCTATTATTGTTTTATTATTTATACGTATTGTTTCAGGTATCAGTCCTGTTACTAGGTCCACTGGACCTGTTGCCAGTGTTGGAATCTGAATAAATACAGTACAATAATCCTAAAATACATTGTTAAGGTGGCTGCATCGGCTATTATATGCTTCTTTTGAATTAACCATTTCTAATATAAGTTTTGAAGATAAGCTAACCATTTTTTCTTAGAGTTTGCCTCAGATACTAAACAATACTCCAGACCAAAAAGAATTGACTTTTATGTTGTTTAGATATATTAAAATGTGTTTAAAGACAATTAAAAAATATGTAAAAAAATCACCTTAAAATTGCATTTTATTTCATTTTGAGAAACTCCCCAAAAGAAAAATTTGTATGGTTGCAAGTACAAACATGTTATTGACATTCAAATGGGTTTTTGGTAAACAAATGCATATTAAGTTTGATACAGCTTCATAAACATTTTGCTACAATGTTGAAAGACAGCAAAAATCCATACTGCATTTTTAGCACGACCCCTTCACCAAACATAAAACCATCCCGTGCAATTTTGGGTAAACACAAGTCGAGTTCATATGCCAAGTTATGGCTTTGTAAGTATGCAGGGTGCACGGTGGATTTAATTGACAGGTAGTCCGTCGGACTAGCTGACTCAGAAACAACTAGTCCTCATATTGTTTTACTAGTCCTTAAAAATAAATCATACTGTGGTATCATATATGTGTGACAGTTATAGCACATAGTAAAAGTGGCTTTATTTCATAAAGAAAACAAGCCGTTTCCCATTTCAATTAAATGTTCAACTAAATGTGTCATTAATAGAAAAAAAGTACATGTGATTTCGTAGATCCAATTGCAAAGTTATCAGAAGAAATTACTAGTTTAATCAGGGGAAGCAAACAGGAGTCGTGGACAAGGCGATTCCAGCAGAATTTGAAGCCTGACGGCGACAAAGGACCGACATTGTCGGACTAAGTTGCATCATTTGCCCTATACTTTTCATTAGCGTTTTCTTTCCAGAAGCTGACTAAACAATCAGTAACATTGCTGGCGTTTGGTAACTTGCTAAAATAATCACCCAATGCAGGAATAACGCAACTACCATCACGACGGGATAGCACGTAACGATGTCAGTAACCCGCGCATGTATGTTTGTCCATGTCGCTCACCACTCATGGTCGCTAGGTGGCACTACCTATCCTACGCTAACCGGATGTAAACAGCCTCCATTTACATTCACTGCGTTCAGCAAGTTTCCGATCTGACGGTCGTACGGAATATTTAGCTGCCTGTGATAAAATGCTACCTTACTGTCTGATTTTGTTTTAATCCATCACAACACCCAACTAGCGTATACATAGCGTAAATTAATTTACATAATAACAGCTAGTCCGATGGGACTGCTCAACTAAACATGGACTAGTCCGATCACTGAAACTACTCGTCCGGGACGATCGGACCGGCCTTATTTCGCAGCCTGAGTATGTAGTTTTTATAAAAAGTTACATTAAGTAATACTTCCTGGTTGTTACCAATAATACAAGTATCACCAGATGCTTGTTTTTTTTCTTAGAAATGTGACTTTTTTACTGGCATGTGGCTTCTTTCAACACAATTTGACACGCTTCTATTACTGAGATTTCCCCACAAGGTTCGCCAAGTTGTCTCGTGATATTGTGTTACGAAGGGCCATGTGTTGTGGTAGACAAGATTGATTGACACCTGCTGGGGTCAGTCACGTGACATTGTAATTGGCAGCTGAGGTCGGGTATTATCGGAGAATAAACAAAACTACTGCCAGTGTTTGGTGATTTGACAGCGTGATGCATTTAGGTAATTATAATACAACAGCATAGTGGCATGAGAATAACCAGACTACTATGATCTGCATTCATGGTGAATGAATTTATGTTTGAACTGGGCTGACGCAAAACGTGATCGTCACTATGGAAACATTGTCAGTGTCCAAGAATCTGAAAAGGGACTTTTCACAGACACACTAAAAATACTACTTTTTAAAGGACTGATTGGTGACATATGGCGCTAGTGCCTTGGTTTTTTAATAGTACACATGTTCATACTGACACCTACTAGAAAAAAATAAAGAAATCAACTGATATGATACCCGGTGCAGCTACCTTAATAACTTTGACAATCAAAAGGCTGCCATACTGTATTAAAACCCTTTATTGGATGTTGTTGCCCTGAGGCAACATACCAATTTTATACTTTTTGCTTGGTCTATGCCATTTTTGAAAAAAAATACACTCAATGCAAAATCAGTGCTGCCATATCACGTTAGTGTGTATTAATATTTATTTCATATATTTTTTCTGTATATGGTCTTTTGGGTACAACATCATAGTACAGGTGGTGAAGATTTTTTTTATTTGGAAAAGTTGAAATAATTCATCCAATAAAAAGACTATTATTACATGGATGAACAGTGTTTTTCCTGTTTTTAAATCTCTCGTCCGCCCACATATTGAATATGCAAATCAAGTATGGGCTCCCTACTTAATGAAACACATTACAGCTCTTGAAAATGTTCAGCGTAGAGCAACCAAATTAATTCCAGGTTTTAAAGATCTTGAATATAATGAACGTCTGCAAAGACTAAAATTACCAACTCTGTCATATCGTCGCCTCAGAGGAGACATGATTGAATTGTATAAGATTTTAACAGACAAATATGATACAGCTGTGACATCAAACTTTATAACTTTGAGGGATACTGAATCATGTACGCGAGGACATCACCTAAAAATATTCATAGGACGTTGTCGGTTAAACATTAAAAAAAATTCATTTATACACCGATGCACGGACGTATGGAACAGCCTCCCACAGTCTGTGGTAGAGGCTCCATCAGTCCAGTCCTTTGAGGGGAAATTAGACAAATTATGGAAAAACCACCCAATTAAACTCGATTACACAGCCCCACCCCTATTATGGAACAACTCGTCAGACGCATGCGCACCATATAGTTTGACGACAAACATCAGAGCTGGCATAAGAGGCATCACAGCCTAGAAGCCAGAAGAGGACCTGTAAGAACCAGCAAGATTATTTACTTTTAGGCCCTGCTATACTAGTATAGACATATATATAGTATAGCCTATATTATTATTTACTGTCAAACAATGGAAACAAGTGCCTGCACTTTCTTGTGTCATCCTTTATATTTAATGTACCCTGTATTTATATTTTATGTAGGCCATTCGTTTTATGTATGTACAAGCTTAGTTACAATGTTGAACGATCTTATATTATCGCTCAACATAATCTCGCAACTTACCTCTTTTTTGGTAGAATATTCATTTTTCAAATGTTGTCCACCTGTTAAAATAAACTTTTGGCACACAAGTCGTCTAAACCTCCTACCAAATTGCTGTCATACATAACATTTAAGGACATAAAAATAATGTCTATTTTAACGTATCCACGCAGCGCTACCAATCGATTAAAAGGTAATTAGGTATTGTACAGAGGCGACGCCTACTGGAATGCCTGTAACTATTTATTCTGGATTGGCTGGCATAACGAACAGGTTATTATACCTGTAATATAATTAATTTGGAATGATATAAGCAAATACAGATTATGAAATAACATATTTTGTCAATACTTTTAAAAACAAATTTGGCAAACCAGAAATTAATATACTGCCTTCATTTTTATGCTGCATATTTTGTTTACGCTATAATAACATACTTTTTGAGTGACCATAATATAGATTTCAGGAGTTACCATTTATCTTACCAAGAATTAATTTCCAAAGAACAAGAACAAGACAAATTATCTTTATTTGGAGCCAGAAATTTAACTTCCATGGGTTTCTCACAAATATTCTCTTGTGATATTGTACCATAAATGTGGGTAACAAAATTCAATACTTCAATACAGCTTGGAACAGAATAGTTTTTCAAGATGTTGGAATTAAAAAAATCTTGAAATTTCAAGGCAAACACTTACAAGTTACTATATAAAATAAGATCCAATGGTCACTTCCAGAAACAAGACTTGGCGACATGGTTGCATAAACATACACAAACACAGTACAGGTTTACATATTTAATATATCTCAATATACACAGCAATCTCAAGCGATTGGTTATTGTCATTCAGGAAAATTATGCCTTAAAAAGAACTTGCATATACACGAACATTTCACAGAAGTAACAGTGTTCAGCAAATGAAGCATCTATCCACAAAACGCATTATACAACCGTCCCCTTGTCATGAGACTCTGGTGCAACAGGGTCACCACAAGAAGGTACAGTCGGACTTGCTCAGGAGAGGTTGTATGACACATCACTGAGCCATTTAGACCTCATTATACAACCAAGTCACACAATTAACACCAGTTGTTCTCTGTCATCGAGTTGGTAGCTGTGGAGGTCACAGCAACATGTATTTTATTTACATGTGCCACACTATTGTAATACTGGCTTATGAAATAACAGCTTTTTCTATCTGTTGACTAAGTGCAACATAAAACACGATACATATTGAGACGTACGAATTACAAACAACACATTCTGTGGATAAGCATGTCAAGTTAACTAACACCTGTTATTCATATTCTTACTGTATAACAATGCAAACAGATTCTTATGGATCACATGAAATGTTTATAAAAAATAAATTCCATTCATGACACTGTATATTCACAGGTAACTAACTAGTTTGTGGGGTAATTACGTAAATCATCTCACTTTCTCAGTATAATATTATGTTCAATATTGAAAGAGGGATTTCAGAAAGATGGGGAAGATGAAAGTTGGAAAGGAGCGCTCCTGTTTAAAAGCAGTGGAGGGCAATATCGGAGAGCTGTATGACAATACAGAACCTAAATCCACCCCTGTTCAACAGGGAACCAGGAGGAACAAGAAGACTGAAGTAAACCATTTCAAATAAATTAGTTACAAAAATTATAATTACAGGTACATATGTAGTAATATATAATTGGTATCGTGAACGACATCCACTTGTACTACAAGTCTACTATATATAACTATTTCAATTTCCGTTAATCGTCACATCTGAAGAAATATTATGTACACTAAATTTCACTAAAAAGCATGTAGTAGTTCTAGTTCTAGTTGTTTCCAGCACTCGGCAACGTTCTATTAACTGACTAGTCTGTATTATTGTGGTTACAATGTTATGATCTTATGAGGTCTCATTCATCTAGTCAGCCTTTTTCAGAACATTATCGCCAAGCCGACCTTTCTATGCTGGCACTGAGGGTGGTCACTGCCAGGGTGGTTGTCGTCCTCAGTGGTTCTTTTACGTCCCAAATTGAGACGTAGTCAAATAAAATGCCTGAATGGACTGTTTGTAGTTACAATTAATTTGATAGTACACTGTATTTGGTTGGTATAACTATAAAAATACATATTAGTATGATTGATACTATTAATAATTATGTAAAAGGGTATAGTTATGTGAATGTTATCAGGCTGCGAAATAAGGCCGGTGATCGGACTAGTCCATGTTTAGTTGAGCAGTCCCATCGGACTAGCTGTTATTATGTAAATTAATTTACGCTATGTATACGCTAGTTGGGTGTTGTGATGGATTAAAACAAAATCAGACAGTAAGGTAGCATTTTATCACAGGCAGCTAAATATTCCGTACGACCGTCAGATCGGAAACTTGCTGAACGCAGTGAATGTAAATGGCGGCTGTTTACATCCGGTTAGCGTAGGTAGGTAGTGCCACCTAGCGACCATGAGTGGTGAGCGACATGGACAAACATACATGCGCGGGTTACTGACATCGTTACGTGCTATCCTGTCGTGATGGTAGTTGCGTTATTCCTGCATTGGGTGATTATTTTAGCAAGTTACCAAACGCCAGCAATGTTACTGATTGTTTAGTCAGCTTCGTGAAAGAAAACGCTAATGAAAAGTATAGGGCAAATGATGCAACTTAGTCCGACAATGTCGGTCCTTTGACTTTGTCGCCGTCAGGCTTCAAATTCTGCTGGAATCGCCTTGTCCACGACTCCTGTTTGCTTCCCCTGATTAAACTAGTCATTTCTTCTGATAACTTTGCAATTGGATCTACGAAATCACATGTATTTGTTTCTATTAATGACACATTTAGTTGAACATTTAATTGAAATGGGAAACGGCTTGTTTTGTTTATGAAATAAAGCCACTTTTACTATGTGCTATAACTGTCACACATATTTGATACCACAGTATGATTGATTTTTAAGGACTAGTAAAACAATATGAGGACTAGTTGTTTCTGAGTCAGCTAGTCCGACGGACTATCTGTCAATTAAATCCACCGTGCACCCTGACTGTTATCACCATACAATGATGCAGCCCAACGTAAAACTTATTCTAATAATGCCGAGACATCATGGCAGTTTCATAACCGTAGATCACTGAAAACAGTGTTAAACAAACTATTCCTAGTAAATATAAAGCTAATTAATTGCAGTGTGAGGGGTCGCATTTTATATTGTTGACAACCATAAGGTGTAACTCACATTCAACATTTTAACTTTAAGTGGGAATTGTTGAAGAATTAGTTAAGTAATTTTCTGTCAACTTGTCTTCACGCATATGTTACTGGTGTATTACTCAGAAAAGCAGACTTACTAATAAATATAACAGCCTTTCTTCACAAATCTATTCTAAGAGGCAGACACAGACGTTATCCAACTGATGTACATGTGTGCAACACAGCACGACAACATACGTTGTCCACGAATCACAAAGTCGCATGTTCTCTGCTGCTGTCTGGTATGTTTGACGGGTGGCTCTTTGTGTGACGGACACAGGAAGTCAAACAACAACACTTGCAGGTAGTTACAGACAATCTGTCCTGAGACACACAAGAAGGTCATCTCTTCTCAGTCAGAGCAGAATATCCATGGTCTTTGTTGACGACCACACTGATAACATTCTTGCCCGTATTGGAGGAAGCAACAGGAATGTTTGTCACAGAATACCGCCCTTTAGTCGCACCGCCAGCATGCGCGATGAACAACTCCTTCAGAATGCCGAGTTCTTTTGACAAAAGCACCACCTTGTGTTCCAAATCGGCATTCTCCACGCGCAGCTTTTCGACCCGTTCTTTCATTTCCCATGCACGCGATCGACTTTTCCGACGGCTTTTCTTCACCGACACATTGTTCCGTTCCCGCTTGTTCAGATAGTCGTCAGTGTCTGCTTCCATATGTTTTCTGTTTTTACCAGTTGGATTGGTTTTGACTGACCGTGCCTTTGATGCCGGCATGTTTTGTTTTGCTTGCACAATCAAACAAAACAAAAGGTGATCACCCGAATTGAGTCAGCACTGTCCTTTTCAGCAAGTAAGACGAGCATTGCGATGCAACTGCCAATGTTGCTACCAGGTTGGTGATGTCAATATGCGATCCTTCCACTTGATTGGCTCAAATCCCACTAGCAAACTGAAACAGAGATCTCTGAAATTTTAATAAAACACTGATAATACATAAATAATTACAATAACAATTACTTTTTATTTCTGCCGTTTCGCCTTTCTTAGTACTGAGGCCATGTAAAATAATTCCTGCTTTATTCTCATCATATTCTGTGTCAGTTTAATGGGAGTACAATTTTTTTTTCCACGTACTGATGGAGTACTTTTTAGAAGCGGCAAACCCATAAACAAATTACCTTGGCCTGATTCTAGATGGGAATCTGACATAGATATGTCAGTTATTATTTATTCAATTATTGCGCTGGAACATGTATTTAGAGGAATAATTATATTAAACAGTTTTTTAAATGCACGCACACACAGCATGGTCATGAGAAACTGCAAATTATTTTTGTTTGGCCTTTATAAAAATCTAGATTATAAATTTAGACTTTTTATTTTGTTGTTACGAAAAAACATTTTCAGAAGTAATTTTTAAATTGTCAGTTCTTAAAGAATGTGTATGATAGTTTCCCTTGTTAGACAGAAACCGTATTATTAATAAAATTATGGGCACTTGTGTCGAATCCGGACCCACCTCGATTTTGCTGTTATAACTTGACTAAATTGCCTAACTTTGATACCTCAGTGCGTTAGTTCCATCATTCAATATTATCCCAGGCTTAATTACATTTCAGAATATTGCGTCTTAGTACACTTTTGAGGCAAAAATAGCATCCAAGTTTGCATCAACATACGCTGCTATATTGCTTATTTCACGCGCGCGATGTGGTAATGCACGACCATAGCGGCACAGACTAGCACAAACCAGGTCGCTATTTAGGCTTCAAAACACGCTAAGACACAATATTTTCGTTATAATTATAAATATGCATGGGATGATGTTGGCGTCGTCGTGCGTAAAATGAGCGATATAGCAGCGTATGTTGATACATACCATGGCGCTATTTACGCTTCAAAAGTGCGCTAAGACGCAATATTCCTAAACGTAAATTTGCCTGGGATAATGCTGAATTTATACCTTTGCGTTCTTATCATAACACAATAATTTTTTGACCATTTATCAATGTATTGTGTTTGTATTATCTCACTTATTTTGATTCAATCAAGACAATATTTTTGAACACTTGGTTGCTCCGCTCAGCCACAATGAAACTGCCTATTGCAAGAGAATAAATACTAACCGGTCCCTTACTACATAGCTATCAGTGTATTCGCCAGGTGGCACCATCGTTTTGTTGTTTGGACACATTCACATTTCGTCAAACATTCGAATATACTACGTGTTTAGTATTATTAATGTAGGTTGTTTAGTGTTACCAGCTATTTATATATTCATGTGTGGTCAAGAGGATACAAGAATGCTGCAGTCTCCAGATATGTGTAAAAAAATGTTATGTAAAAAGATCATCAAATGTCGCAGTAATTTGATATCGGGGAGAGGACATTGCATTACAGATTCCCGACATCACCAAAAATTTGAACGAATACGGTATTTTGTTTTATTTCAGGGAAATATATAGTTTAGAAAAAATCCTTTGTTTGTAAATCTCCTAGTACTAAACTAACTAGGGCTGGCCTAATGTATAATATAAGTGCTTTAATGTAGTTAGGAAATTTACCTCAAGGTCTGTCATGAAAGTCACAATGATTTGTCACGGAAGTCACAACACACAAGTGTTTTGTGTTTATTTCCTAGGAAATAAATATCACTACAATTTGAGTAGCTTTTGAGTTTTGTCTCAATATGGGACGTAAAAGAACCACTGGGGTCGACAAGCACCCTGGCAGTGACCACCCTCAGTGCCAGCATAGAAAGGTCGGCTTGGCGATAATGTTCTAAAAAAGGCTGACTAGTTAAATGAGACCTTGTAAGATCATAACATTGTAACCACAATATGGGGGTGCGCGATAGTGTAGTGGTTAGCACATCCACCTGACATGCCGGTGCCCCGAGTTCAATACCCGGCCCGGGCTGGTATGGTATATTTGGTGTAAAAACGTGGCTCTCCACATTGGGAACTGTGTATCCCTCGTGACTTGAAGATCACGTTAATGTCGGTCCCGTCTCAATTTGGGACGTAAAAGAACCACTGAGGACGACAAGCACCCTGGCAGTGACCACCCTCAGTGCCAGCAGAGAAAGGTCGGCTTGGCGATAATGTTCTGAAAAAGGCTGGCTAGTTGAATGAGACCTCATAAGATCATAACATTGTAAACACAATATATACAGACTAGTCAGTTAATTCTAATTATCTACGTCGTAAGGAGCCACTGTTGGCTATGGTTTACGACGGGGTGGGTGCGTATGGTGTTATTGAGTGTTTGAGCCGCAGCATAGGAGACTGAAATCGTTTATGGTCTCGGCCTGGACCTGCGACTCGTTTAGTTTATTCCAGTCTACTATTGTCTTTACAAAGTACGAGTATAGCACCTGGTGTTATTGGTTGTTAGGTGTTGTACAAAGTTTGAGGATACGTGATCTGGAAAATGTTTGGGTTGGATGCGTCTTTTATTTATTTTTTGGGGCCGAAAGTATGTTTCTGCGGGGATGGCTGGGATAGATCCCTCAGCTATTTTGTACATGTATTTGAGTCGTAGATCCCGACGTCTGCTTTGTAGGGTATTGAGTTTTAGGTCTATTAATATGTTTGTCATTGATCCTTCATGTCTGATGTGGTAGTCGCCGGTAATGAAGCGAGCAGCACGGTGTTGTATACGCTCTAGTTTGTCTATGTCCCCCTGATGGTATGGGTCCCACACTATGGCTCCGTACTCTAGAGCAGCGCGCACAAGGGCAATATATGCGGTCCGTTTGTTGTTTATGGGACAGTGTCGTATGTTACGTCTTAGGAAACCAAGTGTTGAGTTTGCTTTTTTAGTTGCTGTTGCAAAGTGGGAGTGCCATTTAAGGTCGTCGGAGATAGAGATACCAAGATAGGGATTGCAGTTTACACGTTCTAGGGTGATGTTATTTAAGGTGTAGAAATAGTCAGTTTTATGTTTTACACTGAGAATGTAGCATTTGTTTGTATTGAAGTTCATACCCCAGTCCTTTGCCCATGTTTGGAGTTTTTTAGGTCGTGTTATAGTGCAATGTGATCGTTGAGTGTTTTGATTTCTCTATATAGTAGGCAGTCATCTGCAAATAGGCGGACTTTAGATTTTACTGATGCTGGTAGGTCGTTTATATGACAGAGGAATAGTAGGGGGGCAAGTACAGTGCCTTGTGGGACGCCGGATTTGACGGGTACTTCTCTCGAGGTTTCGTCGTCTAGAACAACTTTCATAGATCTGTCAGTGAGGAAATTGTTTAGCCACTTGAACATGGTTCCGGTTATGCCATAGTGGGATAGTTTATGGAGGAGTTTTGTGTGGGGGACTGTGTCGAAAGCCTTGCTAAAGTCTAATATTGCTATGTCTACTTGAGTTCCAGAGTCGAAAGAAGAGAATAGGTCATGCGTGGTGGTTAGGAGTTGTGTTTCGCAGGAGAAGCCTGCTCTGAAGCCATGGTTTAGGTGCGTTAGGATGTTGTGCTCTTCTAGGTAGGTCATGATGTGGCGGTAGATTATGTGTTCGAGAATTTTTTATGGGACCGATGTCAGGGAGATGGGGCGGTAGTTTTCTGGTAGGTGCTTATCTCCTTTTTTAAATACAGGTGACACATTTGCTGTGCGCCAGTCTGACGGTAGGTTGCCTGTGTCTATGGATCTCTGGAAGATGTCTCGGAGTGCAGGGGATAGGGTGTCGGCACAGTTCTTAACGACAGCATTGGGGATCTGGTCAGGGCCACATGCTTTATGTGGTTTAATGGACTTGGACATATATTGGGGTGTTGTGGGGGATCAAGGTGTGGGGGCGCAGATTTGTCTTCTTTCGTGAAGACACTCTGGAACTGGTCCAGGAGGATCTCAGCCTTTTCCTTACTGTTACACACCAGTGATCCATTCCTTTTCAGGGGAGCTACTCCGATGTTGTCTTGTTTTCTACTTTTGATATAGCGCCAGAATGGCTTTGAGTTGTTTGTTTGGAGGCCTGTGGTGATGGTGTTATTAATAAAGTGCCATTCTGCTTTACGCAGACTTCGTCTACATGTTTTCTGTATGAATTTGTAATTTTCCCAGTTGTTTGTTTTCTTAGCTTTATTGTACAGTCTTCTCTTTCGCTTTAGTAGCCTTTGTAGCTTTCTGTTTAGCCATGGGAGATTGCACCGACTGGAGCTGAGCTTTGATGGAATATGTTTGTTGATAGATTTCGCTAGTGCGTTTTTGAAGATTGTCCAAAGAGTTTCTGTGCATGCACCTAATGTGTATTGAGTCTTTATTTCATTAGACAGGGTGATGAAATCAGCATTTAGATTGTCCCAGTCAGTGCGAGTAAATTGGTGAATTTTTCTTCGTTGTTTGTTTTGGTGTTGGACTCTTATATCAAAGTCTGTGACGATGATATCGTGGTCTGATATCCCTGGCACAGAAGCAGAGTTTGTCACTACAGTGGGATTTGTTGTAAAGATTAGGTCTAGTAGCTTGCCCTCTCTAGTGGAGCTAGTGTGAATTTGTGTAAGCTGCGCATTTTCTGTTGTGTCAATGAGGGCTTGTTGGACGGATCGCTCTGGTGCGCACGTTTTCACAGTGCTTGTTTCCCATAGTACATCGGGACAATTAAAATCTCCACAGAGGATTATTTGTTTTTGCCTCGAGTTTGTTGTGATCTTTGTCAGGGATTTATTTAGTTCACGTATGGTTTTGTCGCAGCGTTGCGGCATGTAGAATGAGCATATTAGTAGGTTCTTTTTGTTTTGGAGTTGTACTTTGACCCACATGATTTTGCAGTCGCTATTCAGGTCTAGTTCAGTAGAGGATATGAGGTCTTTTCGTACTAGCACAAAGACACCGCCTCCTACTGCGTTGCGGTCTTTCCTGTAGGTGGTGTAGTTATCTGGGAACACTTCATTGGACTTTATGTTGTTACTAAGCCAGGACTCACAGCCACAGATAACGTCTGGTTTTATGTAGTTTATGGATGCTTCCAGGTCGGCTCTTTTGTTAATTATGCTGCGACAGTTTATGGTCATGACGCGTAGGTTTTTTTTCTGTGGAAGATCAAATACTGATGAACTTCCTCTGGAATTTGTCGATTTTGCTTTTTTTGAAGAGTGAGAAGCTATTGGGTCTTCTTGCTGCTTTGTCTGATATTTGTTGGTTCGACTTGGGGCTGCTGGTGAAGAGGGGGTTGAAGGTCGGGGAGAGCGATTCAAGGGTAATATTCTCATTTGTAATGGGTTCATAGAAACTTGGGGAAATTTCGAAGCTTCTGAATGTGAAGCTTGATACATTAAGTGTTTGACACTTACAGCATAACCACTGTACGTTTGAGCGTTGCAACAGGCTGTAGTTTTTAGTGCACATTTCTAGGCATGACCGGTGGTACCATATGCTGCATTCATCGCAGCATACGGATTCTTCATTGGGTGACCATGACACAGCAAGCTCACAGAAGCCGCAGGGATATATGGGGAGTTGTCTTGGGCCTGGGTTTGTTTGTATGTCGCCTGAGAGGAAGAGGGCGAGTATTGTCAGCGTCTTGTTACTTTTTGGTTTGGGCCATATCAGATGGGATGAGTTGAAGGAATGGCGTGAGAATGCATATATTCCATTTATTGAGTCAGTTTCAGAGGCATCGAAGGATAGTGTAAGGAATCGATTTGTGGCTAATATGAATAAGAGCACGAACAGGGACCCTTGGAACATTGTTGTGGTTGTGGTTGGCGCGCAGGTGAGTGTCAAAAGAGTGGTATAACCAGTGTCGGTATAGTGACTGTTAATAATTGGAAATAAGATTGAAGTGGTGTGCTAAAGATCCAAGTTGAATAGGCTGTGGCGCTGTTTCAAAATTACTAGTAATTTTAAGAGTGCATGAGTATCAAGACGTTGGTGTGGTGCGAATGAAAATGTAGGTCTTCGCCCTAGTTGGGCCCCAGGGCGATACTGGGAAGACGTCTTGACGGAGAGCCTGTTAGTAGAAAGTTTATTGTTGTGGGTACTGTTTTCCTTCTGTTAATAATGGCAGCCTGTGATCAAAGTGGATCTCTACAATTGCGTACGATGGAACGATTACGGTTTACGTTATGTTGATATGGAAATAGTCGTGGTAGCGTAGCTGTGGTGGGCCCGTAGGCGTAGGCCGTAGCGTTATCGTTGCTAGGGGACGAGATTACATACGTAGTGCTTGTTGGCCGACTGTGGGCGACTTGGTTATATTTATTGCTTAGGATTAATGTTTAGTTTAAAATATGGTTTGAAAGTGACTATCTTGAGCATGCTTGGTGGGATTTAGCTGTTTAGTAGACCGGTTCGTGGCTTCTTCGGTGTTGATTTGTAATCCAAGATGGCGTGTTTTGGCGGGAAGTCTGCGGAGGTGATCCTTGTTTAAAGTTGTTTATTTTGAATCTAACATATACTTTACGTTGGTAATTTATGCCTATTTAGATTTAGTGAGACTTTAGTGTCGTATGCTGGAGTCTATAATATTTGATCGAGAACGTAATTTTGAATAAAGTTTTAGAGCCGATGTTGAGAACTTGTTTTGTATTATCACGCATGCGCACTCCATGACTAGTGGTTAATAGAACGTTGCCGAGTGCTGGAAACAACTAGAAACTATATACAGACTAGTCAGTTAATTATAGAACATTGCCGAGTGCTGGAAACAACTAGAACTAGTTTCGAAAGTCACGCTGGAATGGCTGTTGTGGATTTTATGGACGCTCTTCGCAATACGCAGTGTATATGAATAAATATATCAACATGTGCATGACAAGGCTAGGGCCTAGCTCTAGCCCTGCCTAGCCTAGGCCCTAGCCCTGGCCTAGGCTAAATATTTGTTGAAATAGGCAAAAATGAACACAAGAATGGGAATACCGAACTTAATAAAAAGCAAAGACAAGGATGATCTGACAAAGACAGATTTGGAAAAAGCACAGGTATTGGCAAATCATTTCTCTTCCGTATTTACGAGAGAACCAGAAGGAGACATTCTGGAGGAGCCAATAAGATGTCATAACAAAGTTGAATCTTGCACTATCACTCCATCGATAGTGGCTTTAAAGCTAAAGAAACTAAAAATATTCAAATCACCAGGACCTGACGGCCTCCATCCTCGTGTACTAAACGAATTGGCAGAGAGTATTAGCACTCCACTATCCAAAATTTTTAACACGTCACTGAAAACAGGCATACTACCCAAAGACTGGAAAATAGCAAACATATCTGCAATTCACAAGAAAGGAAACAAAAATCTAGCACATAACTACCGGCCAATCAGCCTAACGAGCATAGTAGGGAAAATAATGGAAGGCATAGTTAGAGATACCATCACTAAACATTTGAAAGATAATGACCTGTTGAGCGACAAACAATTTGGATTCATCAAAGGGCGGTCTACAGTTCTCCAATTACTTAAAGTACTCGATTCATGGACTGAGACACTAGATAACGGTGGATGTATTGATGTAGTATATTGTGATTTTATGAAAGCATTTGACAAAGTCCCACATCTACGACTTATAGAGAAACTCCAGAGCTATGGAATTCAAGGAAATATTCTAAGCTGGGTTGCAGCTCTATTGGCCCACAGAACACAACGTGTAAGGGTCAATAATTCTTTTTCAAATTGGCATGATGTCATCAGCGGCATACCACAAGGATCGGTGATTGGTCCCTTACTTTTTGTTATATTTATTAATGATTTACCGGATGTTATAAAGAGCTCCGAAATATTCCTGTTTGCGGATGATATGAAACTCTTCCATCCAATTTACACCACTGAAGATTGCACAAAGCTTCAACAAGATCTTACCCATGCAGAACATTGGACATACGAATCTCTTTTAAAGTTCCACCCAGACAAATGCAGCCATATGAGAGTAGGATCATCAACAATAAGAAACGACAGCTACACACTGGGACCTAATCATATAACGCTGGCAAGTACGGATAAGGTGAAGGATATTGGCGTCACTTTTGACTCATCACTAAACTTTGAGGCACATATGTCTGAAAAAATTAATAAAGCCAATTCAATGATGGGGATAATTCGTCGCACTTTTGATTACATGGATGAACAATGTTTTTCTACTGTTTTTAAATCTCTCGTCCGCCCACATATTGAATATGCAAATCAAGTATGGGCTCCATTCTTAATGAAACACATTACAGCTCTTGAAAATGTTCAGCGTAGAGCAACCAAATTAATTCCAGGCTTTAAAGATCTTGAATACAATGAACGTCTGCAAAGACTAAAATTACCAACTCTGTCATATCGTCGCCTCAGAGGAGACATGATTGAAATGTATAGGATTTTAACAGACAAATATGATACAGCTGTGACATCGAACTTTATAACTTTGAGGGATACTGAATCATGTACGCGAGGACATCACCTAAAAATATTCAAAGGACGTTGTCGGTTAAACATTAAAAAAAATTCATTTATACACCGATGCACGGACGTATGGAACAGCCTCCCACAGTCTGTGGTAGAGGCTCCATCAGTTCAGTCCTTCGAGGGAAAATTAGACAAATTATGGAAAAACCACCCAATTAAGCTCGATTACACAGCCCCACCCCTATTATGGAACAACTCGTCAGACGCATGCGCACCATATAGTTTGACGACAAACATCAGAGCTGGCGTAAGAGGCATCACAGCCTAAAAGCCAGAAGAGGACCTGTAAGAACCTGTAAGAATAACAAATGTGCGTTAGATTTACACGTTGACGCGTGAGATGGACGCTAAATGCATGAGTCTCACGCCAAGTGCGTGAGACTTGGTAGCTCTGAAACAGAAATACGACAATAATTTCTACGAACAATATTTTACCTATGATTTCATCACCCGTCTGCCGTCGTCTGCAGTGTCACTGTCACTATCAGAGCGAGCGAGTCGTCTACATCATACATGGAAATCAACACTCCACTTTCTGATCAAGTTGACATTCTTCACCAAAAGCTTTTGATAACCATTATAGACCCATCATATAAACTGATGTTGTCAACATTTACCACTAGAATCGTACTCACCAATGGTAAATTTTAAGTTCGAGGGACCAAAATGTTTACAACCACATTTTCTCAACTCAACTGCCATAAGCATTAGGCGATGCGACATACCAAATCTATCGATGCAACTGGATAAAAAATATTTATGTGATAATGCAGTACTAAAACTAATATTGTGCTAAATATATATAGGTGATATTATATTAAAACGAATAGGTATTTTTGCACGCAGGGCCTTTGGTCATAACAAAACTTCAATATTTTGTGACATGTTTCGTCTGCGGCACTACTACTGTATCTCCCACGCCGAGTCTATCTTTAACGCGGGCATCCCGATGACGTGATCGACAAAAATACCGATTTAGTCGATCGGTAAAAATAACAACCAATCATATTAATAGGAGATTGCGAACGTCTTAAAATAGTAGCGGATACTGACGATTTACCAACTTCCCGAATATTACGAAAAGAAATGTAGTAAATTAGGTTATTTTATTTTAAAATTATAGCAGATCATCGAAATTAGTGTGATATATTCTTGACATTAGTTGACATATTTTAATATTACATTATGTAAAGTTTCTCTAAGAGCATTTATTGGATGAAATGAATACTAGCTAGAGAGTTGCGGACGAATACAAAATGGGTTGTCGGCGGGGTATGCCCTCTATATAAGCGGCCGAAATTCCAGCGTTGACACAATTCTGTTCGCTACCGGGTGCGCTGTGTTGCGCTGCTATTCCGGAATTTGGCTACTTGCCGGCGTTTATTACAGGCACTGTACCTCATCGCGTTCAGAGATAATTGAGCACGTAATTGTCGAATTACGCATCTCGTAACATAGTGGCATTTTACGTTATTTCATCGGCGAATGCCTGGAACGTGCGTTTAGGCCAGGAGGAATGGAGTTTGTCGAATTTGATTCCTTGCACATGTACGAATTTATCGACAGGAGTTCCTCGAAGTTCAACGAGAAAGCTCCCCGAAACGCTTTGAACATCGACGACATTGTCTTGGATGACATCAGCGACCTGGATCCCAGCGTAGAGTTGTCCGTGAACGTGCAGCACTTACTTGACAGCGTCGTGCCAGTCCGGTCGACGGCAGAACGTAATGCGCCGCTGTTCGCTGGGATGCTGCCGAGAGCGGACTCGCAGGTAAGCGGCGCGCCGTCGAGACTCGACTTCTCCGGCATCGTGCAGCAGCATCAGAGACAGAGGTGTCTCCAAGCGACGGACGTCGGGCGCATGCATTTACTAGAGTCGCTGCCGAACGACATTCCGGCTGACTTGACCGAGTGTAATCCCGACTGCGAGCTGTTGCAGCCGCCATCGCAGCTATCGCTTGACCAGTACGATGTCACCCTGATGAACCTGACCGGCGGCGCGGGCACGCACGGCTCCGGCGTCCCGATGAGCCGGTGTCCGAGCCAGCTGAACCGCGGCACGAGAAACCTGCCGTGTTCGCTCAATCTCGTGCCCAACTACATTCCGCCGGCGCATGTTGCCATGCCGGACATGTGGGATACGCTATCCGACTCGAGCAATCCGTCTGTTTCGGCGGCGACCACGCCCACTTCCCCAGTGTCAGACACTTGCTTCAGTGAAGCTGGCACCCCGACATCGGGGTCAAAGTTCAAGATGACACGGAAGGGGTCATCGTCGAAGAAGCGTCAGCTCGAGAAGGACAGTGAGGAGTATCGACAGCGACGTGAGCGAAACAACGTCGCCGTGAGAAAGAGTCGAGATAAGACGAAGATGCGCCACATCCAGACAGAGTCTCGAGTGCAGAACTTGACCAATGAGAATGACCACTTGAAGAAGCGCGTTGATCTCCTTACGAAGGAGCTAACAGTACTCAAGGGGTTGTTTGCGAACGTTGACATTGCCATCCCTCCGAGTCTTGAACAGTTGCTGCAGGACCAGTGAGGGGTGATGGCAACTCTCGTGCAATGCATTTTAATTGATCGTAGTGGTCAGAAACAGTATCGAGTGCCTTGTGTTCACGATTCAAATCACAAAGTTGCAGTTGTATCACACATGGTGGCGCTCCTGCAGCACCTGGTTGATGTGACTCGTGTGTCGGTGGCGGTACTTAGATTACCAGGTGTGTCACTGAACAATTCATCGAACAACTGACTGAATGTGAACACAGAACACTGCATTTTGTATTACTGCAATTTTTGGTAATGTCAAAACTGTCATGGAATATCATTTGCATCTGATGGGAATTCCACATACTTTATGTTGAAAGTCGTGTCTTTGCAAGTAGAAACGCAGACATTCTATCAAAAGAACGAATGCTCAGTAAGACTGGATTCAATTCCACGTTTTTACATCTCTGACTGTTAACTTTGGAGCTGCCAAAACGGAAGTGTAGTTGATGCACTATTTGTACAAAGTACGTTGTTTTGGTTTTCTTTCTGTGATGAATTTATGTAGCACATTTGCCGTACCTAGTTACATTGTTATGGTCGGCTGAACCAGATGTTTTACATCCTCGTGGTGCTTTGATAAAATATCAGCAATGTCATGTGCCATAAGCATGTTCATATATACATTTTGTCAGTTTGGTTCAGCGTTACTATGCAATGGCCACAATCACTGCTGCTATATCATCGTTTGTTGATCTCGCCAAGAAATGCACAAGAACACTCATTTTGTAGAAAAAGCTGACCAATGAGTGCAATTCAAGGTTTGCATGCTGTGTAAATGTTATTACTATCAGAAGTTCTACTGTTGGTTCTTCTGTGCGTGTCAGATACTTGTTGGTTTGCAGTGTCGAAAAATAAATGAATTACACACAAATGTTCTGATTGTTTTGTAATTGTATTATCAGTGTATTCCGGGTTTAGATATGCATATATAATATATATATATATATTTAATATATATATATAGAGTCGAAGCTTGGTAAAACAGCCACCTCTCAATTAAGGTTATCACAGGACAATCCAAAGTAGTCCTGCTAATACGGTCACCTCACTGTTAAGGTAATTTTGCCCCAATCCCAGTGGCACCTTAATTGTGAGATTTCACTATGTATTCATATGTATGGTAGAACCCTACAAAGATCACCCAAGTGACTGAGAGAGTGACCTCATTTCAGATAATTATTTCTGGCAGAAAACCAGGTCTGATACAGTGGCTGTTTTCAAAATGAGTGCAAGGGGGTAGGGTTCTAACAAACACATGCAGAGATATCATACTATCTAGGTTAACTAGTATGAAATTACACATTATCGTTGTTACAGCAAGCGTAAAGTTAATTTCATAACAACTATGTACATGCCAACAACTTTGAAACGAATGAAACTCCTTTTGCCGAGTTAGAAGCAGAACATCAATAAAATACCTCCAACGTTACACGTGGCACATGGGGAGGTCCACTTAAATAGACTCAGTCATATAATTCTGACCTACATTTTGTTCCCAGAGTTCAGGCTCTGGAATCAGGGCTTTCTCGTTTGCCACACCGACTCTAGAATTCACCCACTGCTAGCAGGAAATAAACACCGAGATGTGTCGCAACATGCATTTGTTCCGGATCATTATGTACTGGCTGCGGTATGTTCGACTGTTTATGCTGCCACTTACAGATGTAAGAACAGTTTGTGGGAATCCCATTTTTTCAACACTACACAATAAGTATCACAGCCGCAGAGTGGGTAGAAATATGACTAAGTCAGTCAAGAGGGTTGACTGCCTCGAGAATAGCCACTCCTGTGCTGCACTCGAGTGGCAGTCACATCACCTGATGTGTCGTTCTCAGCACTTCTTGCAACACAAACCGGTACGAGTCTTTCCATTTTGTTGTGCTCACAACAACGCATGCAAGTGGACCGACAACTCTCCCGAGAATGTTTTCCACATCATAGCCCTGAAAAACCACATGGTCAGTGAATGCAGTGTGTACGCCCGGCCTGATCTATTTCATTTCAATGACTTATCTATTGCAACACACTCAATAGAAGAACACTTCAACCCCTTCTCAAATTACCCATGCAAACAGTATAAGTTTTCTTCACTTTCGTGCACAAAACCTACATTGGTGCCACAAACAGTAGTCATTACTACAATCATTAGAAACATTAGTCTAATGATTAGTCTAATGTAATTAATCAGGGCTCAGCCCCCCCATTCTTTCTGTATCTCTTAGATATAGTGTGGTAGGCCCAATTAGTTCAGTTTCGCAATAGCATCTGAATCATGCAAGCATTTCAAGCACTCGTACATGCAACATGAGTGGGCAGTTAAGACGATAACTGTAGAAAATGCTGTTAAACGCCATTGGGAAACATCTCCAGTCACTAGCTGGGTTCGTCAGGTGGCAGTCACTCGCCCACCAGTAGAATGTTGATTCAGCCTTAAGCAAAAATTACATTCGCCATATGGAGAATGGTACTAAAAACCTGCAGTTAGGCTGAAGCCCCATGTCTAAATGTTTTCTTTTCACTTTAAAGTAATATCATGTGATCACAAGGGGTAGTTATCAATGTGCCATAACATTCTGTGATTCTGTGAAATATAATAACATTCTTGTTATACTACAATATATGCCAAGATATGAGAGAATCAGTAGACTGTTCCGTGAGCAATTACTTGGGATGGGCGCTTGGATACTTTGGCCAGTTTTCTCATTGAAGCCACACTATACACACTATAGTTTGATCGATGTCTAAAATGCAGGGCTCGAAATTCATGAAATTATCTACTTGTCCAGTGGACAAGTAGAACCAAAAGTTCACCTGTCCGTACGACAATTCACTTGTCCTATGAACAACTAACTTTCAAAAGCTACTTCTCCATAATTAATTTGTTTTTGCTATTTTAAATCATTACTGTACCACTATTTGCCATAGGTAGCCAGTATTTACAGTTGAATAATGTGTGCTGATAAACGTATCAAAGGCAATGCAAACTATACTTTTACATTTAGCAAAGACGACCAGTGCTGCCCTATTGATTAAATTATGACATCATTTTTGAGGTTCCAGTGTGTTTTTACAAGAAGCAGCACAGTTCTGCAGTGGCATCACCTTTAAAAATGTCTAAACGGTATGTAGCATGCAAGTACAGTTATGATTCTTACCTCATCGTCCTTATGGTTAGGAAGCAACATCTCAATGGTTGGTTGCAGAAGCTGAAGGGAGAAACAAAAGTACCTTCTTTAAATATGTTATCTTCACGTACATCTATTACCCGGGTACACCAAACAAGTGTCATTACAAATACACAAGAAAACTAGAGAACACAATGTAACACACTTAAATAAGCAAATTTCTTAATTCACAACTATATAAATTTGACTCACTAGGACGTTTCGACCGCCTGCGGTGGCCTTCTTCAGGAACTGATCTTCCTCTACTCGCCAGAATTTATATAGTTGTGAATTAAGAAATTTGCTTATTTAATTATTCTTTCAACTTATTGAACATTTTCACGAATACAATGTAACACACATTACGGAACAGAGAAGATTGGATATGAGCTAGTATTAATTCTCAGAGGGGACAAAATTGAATGGAATAAATTAGTGTTTGTGTAAAGGCAAGCAGCGTGAAGGTTACAAAAATTACAAAATCTCAAATATAGTTACAAAATTAAAAATTATACATGAATGGAACAGATTACTCAATGATTGAGTAAAGACAACATAATCTAACACTGCCCCCCCCCAACTATGTATATATTTCTCAGTGGAAAATTAGAAGTACACTGTATATCATAAAAATGATTTACACAAAGATGACCACTGGCCTCTCGATAAGTCAATGTCCCACTGCTACATGTATCTGTATTTTGCTTTGGACAGCATTATTCTTGTTAGATTCTGTTACAGGCCATTTTACATAATTAATTATATACAGCAAATGCCATAAAATTCTGTGATTCTGTGAAATATAATAACATTCTTGTTATACTACAATATATGCCAAGATATGAGAGAATCAGTAGACTGTTCCATGAGCAACTGTTTAGGATGGGCGCTTGGATACTTTGGCCAGTTTTCTCAATGAAGCCACACTATAATACACACATACACACTATAGTTTGATCGATGTCTAAATCGCAGGGCTCGAAATTCATGAAATTATCCATTTGTCCACTGGACAAGTAGAGCCCCAAAAGTTCACTTGTCATTTACAGTTGAATAGTGTGTACTGATAACCCTATCAAAGGCAATGCATGCTATACTTTTACATTTAGCAGAGAAGAACAGTGCTGCCCTATTATGATTAAATTATTACATCATTTTTGAGGTTCCAGTGTGTTTTTGCAGGAAACAGCACAGGGAGAGAGATAGTTATATATCAAGTTTTTTAAATACAAGTCTTCACATAATTGTGTGTTTAGACCACGATGGTGCTGGAACACCTGTAGATGGAGACATGGAACAGGTGCTGTGAAGACAAACAATAAACACTTATTTCTGTTGAACTGTCAATATGATAATTTTAATGACCAGAAAATTATTGTTTCATACAGAAAACATTCATTGCAATGAGACAAAAAGGGTTTCACAAGTATTTGACCACGAAATGTACTTTGATTTCACAATATTCTCTGAAAATAATGTCATGAACAACCAAGGCTGTCATGTTTTGATTTTATGTTTGTTATTATGTATCAACTACCATACCTGTAGGTAGTTTAAATCTAGCTTAATTTTAAGTCATTTATCATGTATGTATTGTATCAATGCAATTGTATAGTTTGGGAATGTTATTTACAACTTCTTGCATTTCCCTTCAACATTTTCTTATTGTTCAATGCTTAACTATATTTGTTATTGTTCCACTGTTTGTAGTGGTTTAGCTTACAAATGTGCATGTTTACATTTATATTTGAAATTGTACCTTGATTATGTTGAATAAATTCAATTCAATGTTTCTCAAAGTTGGTGCCAGTGTCTCGTCACCTTTCAGAAAAATGGACACAGAATTGTACAAACAACCCCCATTCCCAGTACAGTACTTTTCATTCAGGGCAATGCACTCCCCCAGGACATTGTCAGGTGGAATCAGTAGTGTTGAAAACTCATCTTGCAAATTTCTGTCCGCTAGGCGCTTGGCAAACTTTAAACGAACTACGAGTAATGCTATGGCGATTCGCAAACTTCCGCGCGAACATTTTAAAACTACTGTTTATTATCGCCTTATGACACTCGTTGACCGGCACTGTTTTGCTTCCATATAGATATATATCGTTATCATGGTCGATGTGCTAATCTGTTCATGGGACTTGGATGCTGAAATGTTGTGCCCCAAAACGGGCCATTTACGTTTCAAAGTCTACAGACTACACGCCATAGACATCTTAGTACTAATTTTCTAGTTGTCCTGGTTGTAAATAGCTAGGTTGTCCCATGGACAACAAGTAGTAGCAATTTCACTTGTCCAGTGGCAAATCCAATTGTTTCGGGCTAACGGACAAGCGGAATTTCGAGCTCTAAAAATGTAACTAACTTTTTCCATTCCCACCAGAGTTGACAATTTGAAATACATTAAAAAAAATTAAAATAAATATGGTAGATGGATGACACCAATAAAGCTGACTGATTTGACATAGATTACTGTGATTTGACATGGATTACTGTTGCTATTCGACATGGGTTAATGTGACTTGACATGGATTATTGCATCAATAGTCATAGTGACAGATAGTTAATGTTCAACGTTTATCTGTAAAAGCATACTGAACAAAAGCAGACTTTGCTGAGAACACTTTGGTATGTAAAACAATTTTAATATGTAGTGGTATCATTACTGTAAATTTACAATTTTAAATTGTTAAATTTACCACAATAAAAAAATTCATGGTTATTAGGTTTCCCATCATTCACCACATTGTAACTAACATATTTTACTAATGTTCTTTTCCTACTATCCGGCGCCTCTCACAAAGTGCTTATTAGTGCAGTGATGGTGGATACTGTTAACTTTAAACAAGGTTTCTTTTGTGCTGAATATAGAAACACACTAATTATTGTCACTGTCAATGTCCTACCTTCACTTTAACGTTGACATCGCACGGGTGTAAACAGCTCACAAACACATCCAGGTTGATCCGGGAAATCGGACACTCGACAGACTTCTTGCAGTTGTTACACCGAAGTAGTCCACTGTAAAATATAGTCATATTCTAAGTGATGCCTAATGTTACATACACAGAGTAATAATGGCCCTTTTGACATTGTTGTGTTAATCTAACTATGTCTGTCCAAGTGTATCATACCAAAGGTGGATTGGCACCATAAAATGTGACGGCAGTACTCTGAATACAGTGTTACTATTGGTCTGGCTGTGCCCTTCGAAAATAACGTTGAGAAAACTATGCATATGTAAAGATAAACCACAGTGATTTAACTCGAAGATTTATTTTAATTTATTGATAAACAATCCTCTAGCAGATTTCTCTGATCTATATCTGTACATGTACATACAGGTGGTTACCCTCGATGATTTACTGTAGCCATTATTTATTACTTACCATAGCCTGTTACAGTAAGCTACTATACAGAGAAATCTGCTGTATTTAGTATGTGTACCTGAGTTACTTTCAATCCACTTTATTACATGTATCTTCACATATTATTAGAGGAGAATCAACGAGAAAATTATGTGTGGGATACAATAATGTCTTTAGATTGTTGTGCAGTGAACCTAGAGATTGTAGTGCTAGTTATATGTTTGTATCACAAGGATTACCCATGCGCAAAATGTTGATCAGAAAAAATGTGTATAATTTTATGATGTGTATAGCTAAATTGGATAATGCAATATTACAGAGTATTATGAATAATGATGTACACATCACCACTGTCGCCACTGGCGAAAATTGCTATATATCTACAGTTATTAGTCATAGTCTAGTCTGTGTTTTATATGATGTAATATTCCGGAATAAAGTTATTGAATTGAACTGAATATATGAATAGTGTTCAAAAGCAAATGTAGTAAGATCTCAAGAAATAACTTACCTTGAGTCAGGTTCTGCTACCAACTTGTCGCTGTGGCAAACATCACACTCAAGCCAGGAGAAGGCAGTCGACTCATCAACACTTGTTAAATGACCTACAGAAAACACAAGTCAATGTGAGCACATGAGAAATATGAAGCAGAGTAGACCCTGTGTAGTGAGGGTCATATTATATCCTTTATGCTGCATTCGCAATGACCAATAACAAAAAGTAAATGTGCTGCTACAAAATACTTTTGCAAATGTATCATGTAAATTTTGTGTGAGATTTTAAAAGCAGTGTTTCCTCTCTCATTAAAACACCTGTTTGTTCTAAACAGCCACATTATACAGCCTGGGGTGTTTGAGTTTGAATGTCAACAGTAGAAGTGTCGGTGATAACATTTCAGAGACATCTAAGTTGTGTGGAACCTGGGCTAAGAGGAGCAACAAACCAAACTTGTTAAGTATTATAAAATGGAGAAGTCTTCACAGATTGCTAAAGATTTTGGGTAGAAATATAATTTCAAACAAATGTCTTTTTTATGGAAGGTAGTTATGATTTCAGCTTTAACGTAATGAATTCATTCTACATGTTGGGTGCAGAAACATGCTATCCAAACTGAAGCTATGTTTTAGGAACAAACTGTTTTAGTATTAATCTTCAATCTGTGCTAACTATACATCCATTAACAGTCTGTGTACACAAACCTGGATAACACTGTTTGGTGGGCAGATGACATGTTTCATACAAATACCTTTCACTTCCACCAAGTCGTACACGTGTGCACCCAATGCCATTGGAGGTGGACTGAATGTTGCCATGGCAACCGCTGTGACATCATCTGCAGCCAGTGAGAACCGAGTCAAGGTGTCTTCTCTGGTGGCGTTGAAGATGTGGCTGTATGGATCAAAGTAGTATCTCCCTGGACAAAAGTAATCAAACAGTAACTGATCTATCCATCACACGGTTGGTTGCCTGGCAACACGGTAATAAAAAATGGACACCAAACATGTGGAGTGTTCAGAATGTTGTATATTTTTTTAAATTCTTGCAGCAAACGTTTTTCTTTATGACAAAATCATAATGCAAACTTCTTAAAGGAACAACTGTATGCGGGAATGTTTGATCTAGAACAGCGGTTCCCAATCTTTTTCTCCCCGCGTACCCTTGAGGTTAGAGACGAGAGTTACTGTACTCCCATCATTTTAACATATAATATATATAGACTCTATAAAAAACCAATACTCTACACTTGGTTAACGATAAAACATAATGCTGTTAATGATATAAACAAAATTATATGCCAAATTTACAATAAAAAATATTTTAAAACTCAAGGGATGAAATAGTATTTTCAAAATCATGGACACAATTAGGGAAACAGTTTTGGACAGGCAGATTTAGATATCATCCATGACATAGAGACGGGCTCGAAGTTTGGACTTCGTGCTGAACAATGCCGAGAATCCACGTTCACATAAATAGGTGGACAGAAAATCAACAATATCCTCAACCCCCCACAGGTACAACATCCAGACTGGGATATGACACGTCCATCCTAGCCGAGAATGTGGCTAGGGGGTTCACCCGCATCATGGAAGGCAGTGGAGTTAATCTCCAACAGTCCACATAACTTGCATGCTGTCTGCATTTTTGAATGGTAAAACACATCACCTCCTTCATCCAATCCGGTAAAACTGCTAAGAATGACTAGTAAACCACCCACGCATATACGCGTGCATTGTTTCACGATAATCTCTCAGCTACAAAATATTTGGATACTTTACGGAAGACGCCCCCACACTTCTTAGTGAATTCTAAGGGATGGAGTCTCCTTGAAGTCTCCTTCTTTGGTGCAAAGCGCAACCACGAGTAGCGCACAAATGGCGAAATCATTACTTTTAGCCAACTCTTTGTGTATCCTGGGGAAAACCCCTCGCAAATCGGGGGGGGGGTACGCGTACCCCAGCTTGGGAACCGCTGATCCAGCAGATGTCATGCCGCCCTAGCAATGTAATCACATACTGTTGTCAACAAACAGATGTCATGATGCCCTAGTAATGTAATGCACATACTGCTGTCAACAAACAGATGTCATGCCACCCTAGTGATGTAATACACATACTGTTGTCAACAAACATATGTCATGACGCCCTAGTAATGTAATGCACATACTGTTGTCAGCAAACAGATGTCATGCCGCCCTAGTAATGTAATGCACATACTGTTGTCAACAAACAGATGTCATGATGCCCTAGTAATGTAATGCACATACTGTTGTCAATAAACAGATGTCATGCCACCATAGTGATGTAATACACATACTGTTGACAACAAACAGATGTCATGCCGCCCTAGTAATGTAATGCACATACTGTTGGCAACAAACAGATGTCATGCCACCCTAGTAATGTAATGCACATACTGTTGTCAATAAACAGATGTCATGCCACCATAGTGATGTAATACACATACTGTTGACAACAAACAGATGTCATGCCGCCCTAGTAATGTAATGCACATACTGTTGGCAACAAACAGATGTCATGCCACCCTAGTAATGTAATGCACATACTGTTGTCAACAAACAGATGTCATGTCACCATAGTGATGTAATACACATACTGTTGACAACAAACAGATGTCATGCCGCCCTAGTAATATAATACACATATCGTTGTCAACAAGCATTACAAATAATTTAATAAAATAAAACCATACATATTTGAAAATATTATTGTACAAAAATATGCAATTATTAGTACTAAATAAAATCTACTATATGTATATTGTATTTAAAAAAATTAATAAACCCATCTGCACAAACTATTTAATAATAATAATAACAACAGTGAGACAGTGATGCAAATAATAAATAAATTAAACTAATTATATATATATAATTAATTAAGATCACATTGGTAAACATACTGTAGAATTTTTAAATGATTTAAAAAAAGATGGGCCTTGAACGCAACTTTTAACTTACCCAATACTCACACATTGTCGCAATGTAAGGGGCAATTGATTGCAGGCTTTGTCTTGCCAACAGAGTTAGTGTCGCCAACAATTTTACATAATAATTACAAATGACCTTTCAGAGTTTAAATACATTACCTAGAATCGCTTATGAACTACCAAGTTACCCCTTCCAGAAGATGGGTCATCATCATCATCATCATTGTGCAGCCGCAGTGGCCCATGGTTGGGCGAAGGCCTCAGCATGTCGTTTCCAAATCTGCCTGTCTTGCGCTATCCTCTGCCAGATGGTGCCCTTCCAGTACTCGTCTAGTTCGTCTCTCCACCGTCTTGCCGGTCTTCCTTTAGATCGTTTCCCTTCGTAAGGTCTTCAGGTTGTGCTACACGATGTCCATCGGTTATCTCGTAGTCTGCTAATGTGCCCTGCCCAGGTCCATTTTTGTCTTCTGATTTGTTCTATCACGTCTATGACCTTTGTCTTCTCTCTTACCCATTTGTTTGTTTTTCTCTCCCGATATGTGATGTTTAACATACTTCTTTCCATCTTTGTTTGTGCTAGCTTGTTCTTTGCCTGGATGGTGAGTGCCCATGTTTCGCGCCATATGTCATCACTGGAAGTACGCATGAGTTGAAGACTTGTCTCTTCAAGCAGGTTCCAAAGTTACCCTTGAAGATGTCCCAGTGTTTGGCGAAAGCTGTCCAGCCGGCGGTGATCCTTCTTTGAATCTCCTTGTCTTGATTTTTGTCTCTGATACTGTATCGCTGTCCCAGATAGATTAGATTTCAACGTTCTCTATCTGCGTCATATTGATATATATTGGTGTGTCATTTCCTAGCATCTTTTGTCTTCGAGATGTTCATCCTTAGACCTTGTTTTTCACTTTCATCAGCTAGCTCCTGCAGCATGTTTTGTAGTTCTTGCGGTGCAGTAGCGCATATGAGTATGTCGTCGGCGAAGCAAAGATGGCCGAGATATTCTCCGTCTATCCTCAAGCCTCTGGTTTCCCAGGTCAGTCTTTGGAATATGCTTTCGAGTGTTGCTGTGAACATCTTGGGCGATATGGTGTCACCCTGTCGTACTCCTCTCTTAATGTTGATCTTGCTGCTCTTTTTGTGTAGGTGGACTGTCACCGAGCTGTTAGTGTAGATGTCTTTCAGGAGATCGATGTACACATCTTCTATCTCCTGTTCTTGAAGGGAGGTCAGTATTGCTTGAGTTTGCACCGAGTCGAAAGCCTTCTCGTAGTCGATGAAAGTGATGCACAGCAGGATATTATATTCTCGGCACTTCTCTTTCAGTTGGTTTACAACTTGTATGTGGTCTGTCGTTGAGTACCTGCTTCTGAATCCTGCTTGCTATCGTGGTCGGTTTTCGTTGAGTGTCTTCTCTAGCCTATTCATTAGTATCTTTGTGGGTAATTTGTAGATGTTTGATAACAGACATATCGGTCTGTAGTTCTTTAAGTCTTTCTTATTTCCCTTCTTGAAGATAATCACCATCTGTGCGTTCTTCCAAGCGGTGGGTATTCGTCTTTCTGATAAGCATTTAGTTTACAGCTTAACCAGTGTCTTCGAGATGATATCTTCTCCTGCTTTTAATGTTTAAATGTTTACATGGTCGTTGTCTGATGTCTTCACATTCTTCATATCTCTTGGCACTGCTTCCACATACCATGGTGTTAACTCTGGTACTTCTTTCGGGTCGGTGTGAATAATGGTACTCTGTTCACTGTCGTATAGCTCGGTGTAGAATTCCTCTATTCGTTTCATGATCATATCTTGGTCTTGTATTTCTCTACCCTGCTTGTCTAGAAGTGTAATCAGTCTGTCTCGGCCTAGTGCCTGTGTTCTTCTTGCTTTGTTCAGGCTCTTTGATGACATAATCGTTTCTCGTATGATCTCTTGTTCGTACTTTCTGATGTCCTCCTTCGCTTTCTTTTTGATGGTCTTGCATATTTCTGCGTACTCTACTTGTTTTTTACGGTCGTCGTTATCCACCATTTCTCGTCGTTTCTTCATTAGTGCTCGTGTCGGTGATGATATTCTTGTTACTACATGTCTGTTGATTGCCTTGGCTACACTTGTCGCACTTTGTTGGATCATCTCAGTGATGTTTTCGCTCATGGTGTCGATGTTGTCTAGTTCCTGTAGTGACTCGAATCGATTTCGCAGTTCGAGTTGGAATTCGATCTTTTTTCTTCCGATTTGTGTGGTATCTACACTCGGTGGTCTCTTGTTCATCTCTTAATAGTGTTCTTACGTTATATGTTGCTATCTTCAGTCTACTTACCTTCTCTCAAGATGGGTATTTTTGCACATATAAATAACACATGCGAATATTGTACCTGGTTGATGAGAAAGAAGGTCCTTGAAGACGACAACCCCAGATCCTGTGGTCAGCCACGGACATGGAGGGAGACAACATGTCTGTTTCACCAGCACACACACGTAGCCACTCTCCCATCTCTCTCCTGACTCCCCTCGGCTGCTGTCAGTCACATAGATGGCGCTCCGGATGCCGTCTATTGATGGGGAAGATATCTGAAAATAAAAAAAAATTCCGTTACAAATCAGTAAACAATTAAATCTGAATATAGTCATTTTTAAATTACATCACAAGTTGGTTCTGCTTCTTTAAATCGTGCAATTGTGTTGATTAAAATGCTACACAAATGAGCTAGCATATGGCAGGAGATACTAGGTAGGTTTCCTTTTCACAAATTTAATTTAAAATGAGACCAGCGAAAAAAATTGTGTTGAGGAGGTTCATTAAATATGGAAATAATTGGAGGTCCTTTGTGCTTCATGAACTCACTCAGTGACCAGGCCGATATAAATAACAACCTACATTGTCTCTGTGATAGAGCACTCTTGCTAGCAGCGTCACCCTGCCCTGGAACTGAGCGAGGGAGGCGAGAGGGGTGTGAGAAATGGGGGTGTAGAGGGGGGGTGTCTGTGGGGGAGACAACGTGCAGCCACTCTGTGGGCACACAGCGGCCAAATGGTAACAGAACCCCGGCGGTTCTGAGAACATCACTGGCTCCGACTACAAACAGAAAGAGAACATACTTAGTTGTCCCAAAGACATCATACAACACAACGTCTTATACAGACAGGACATACTTAGTTGTCCCAAAGACATCATACAACACGTCTTATACAGACAGGAGATACTTAGTTGTCCGAAAGACATCATACAACACAACGTCTTATACAGACAGGAGCTACATAGTTGTCCGAAAGACATCATACAACACAACGTCTTATACAGACAGGACGTACTTAGTTGTCCCAAAGACATCATACAACACAACGTCTTATACAGACAGGACGTACTTAGTTGTCCCAAAGACATCATACAACAGAACGTCTTATACAGACAGGACGTACTTAGTTGTCCCAAAGACATCATACAACAGAACGTCTTATACAGACAGGACGTACTTAGTTGTCCCAAAGACATCATATACAACAGAAATGTAATATTTGTATATGACTGTACCGATTGAGACTATCTGAACTGTACTGCTTATGTAAACAATTCTGTGTTTTATCGTTTGATGTAATATTGTCTTGTCACAATACAAATCAGTAACATTATAAACACGTCTTCATACCAATGTTTAAGTAATATGTGAATGAGACAAGCAAAAGGCACGATAATTTTCGTAGGGGTTAAGCGATTTATCAATACATTTGTATTTAAACAATACTACGCTGAGATACTGTAACTTCCTATGGACCCAGTAATATAACTGATAACTGAAACACTACACATATATATATATATATATAATGTTTCGTTTTATACATACATACGTACATATATAATGTTCCGTTTTATACACACACACACACACACACACACACACACACACACACACACACACACACACACACACACACACACACACACACACACACACACACACACACACACACACACACACACACACACACACACACACACACACACACACACACACACACACACATATATATATATATATATATATATATTGTTTCAGTTATGAATCATATTACTGGGTCCCCTGGACCTGTTGGAAACTGAATAAATACAATACAATACAATAAAAAAAATACAAATGTTATTTAGCGTCACACATTAAGTAGTGATCTACTGCGCTTTACTTCATAAAATTCAAGTTGCATCTCTCTCTATATATATATATATGATGTACAATTATTAATTATTGCTTTATTATTGTTATATATATATATATATATAATTAATAATTGTACATCAATATTTTAATATTTTATATATATTCATTATTATTTGATTAGTAGTAGCAACAGAGAGACGAGCGGGTGAGGATGAAAGATGGAGCGAGGAGGCTGTTGACAGAACGCTTTGGAGAGAACGAACAGCACGAGGGGTCCAACAATACTATACCCGACCTCACCCTTGTACAGGGAACAAAGAAGCAGAACACAGTAATTGTAGTGGGTGGTTATTGCGAGTTGACATACACACCTGTTGTCCTGGCGCGCCCGCGGGTCCCTGTACACCCTGGCCACCGGCTTCTCCCTGCAACACAAAAAGATAAGTTCTTATTGGCCGATAGCGCAGTATCCAGTCCTTAGGACTGCTCAAAGCGCTTTAATTTTTACTACCTGGCAGACCTGTTCAATCGAACACCATCTCGACTTCTCGATGCGTCATGTGTGTGAAATTATACCCCATGTGTTACCCGACGTAATGTGTCTCACATTGGCGTAATCCCCATATGACAATGGTCAAACATATCCACAATATAACAACGCGTCATCGTAATAAATACATCCAATTCTTATCGGCACGTGTTGAGAACGTTGAACTCAATAAACGAGTATATTTCACAAAGATGCGTAAACATTTCGGCACGAATGTGACAACTCGGCACCGCTTATTTCTTCTTGGCAAGTAATCCTTCTCCAACTATTACATGTAACCCTTACGGGTGGTTTCATAAACTCGCAAAGTGCAAAAACTGCAAAATGTTTCGTACCGGTTCAAACCGTCACCCACCATTAAGATTTTGACCGCTACAACGTGGCTTCCACAACCACATCCAATAGCCATCGGATTTCCCGACGAGACATCGTTATGAAGACTTCACCCACCACACTTGCATCAAAAATAACGCCAATATGCCTTAGTATATGTTCCACTCGACAGGTGGCGCCACATTAGAGAGTTGTTTCCTCGCGATACGCGGTGGTGATCAAACTACATAACCAATATGTAACGGTACACTGCTTTGTCAACCTACGCGACCACACCAATGATAGATCAAATATGTTATACATCTTCCAACGTACCCTCTCTCCTCTGTCGCCTGGTGGACCAGCTGCCCCTGGCAATCCACGAGAACCCTGCAATCAATAGGAGTCACGGTGATGCTCAAACCACGATGGATTGATACGGTTCTTCATGTTCACTCGGATGTTCGGGAATGTGAGTTATATTTATGTTATTTTAATTGTCTATGTTTTATGTACTCATACAACAGACCACATAACAAAGTGTTCTTCTCAAAATATCTAGTATTATCTTGTATCTTTTATCTTATATCATAAAAATCCTAACAAACAAACGCCGGAGATGATTTCTCAGAATATTCGGAAATGACGTTTGTTGTGACAAAACTACGTTACATTCGAAACGTTTTTCGTGTTAACGCAACATACGTAAAACGTGACGCCAGATGAATGTACAAACCATGAGACCAGCGAGACCCTGTGGTCCAGCTCGTCCAGCGACACCCGGAGAGCCTCTCTCTCCGGGGCGTCCAGCCAACCCTGGTAGTCCGTCTTTACCCGGTGCACCCTATGTTGAAGACACACGATTGGTCAGTGCGGAAATATACATGGGGATATGCAGGATACTGTTTCTGGTGATTACAAATTAAATATATTTATGATATTGTAACAGCTGCTAGTGCTGCCTTCTAAACGAGCACTGACATGTAACGTGTCGGTGGGGTCGGGCGATGTCTTTGCATGCAATTTATTGAAACTACTACTACTTATGTAGCTACCGCTACTACCACTGCTGCTGCTGCTGCTGCTACTACTACTACTACTAGTAGTACTACTACTAGTACAACAACAACTACACCACCACCGTCACCACTACCACCACCACCAACACCAACACCACCAATACCACTACCACCACTACTGTCACCGCCACCATCGTCACCACCAACATCACCACCACCCCCACCACCGTCGCCGTTGCTACCATTTCTCTACGATTACCATTTCCATTACATCATTAATTAGTATTCGCTTTCATTCTGTCTAACCATACTGTGATGCAGATATTTGTTAATATAAAATAAATAGACAATATTGATTTATTTTGAAATGTTTCCCTAATGCTTTTTTTAAAAGGCAAGTAAAACAAAACCGTATTAGCAAACACATATTGTCTACACTTACTAGTAACCAATACTAATTCGAGATAATTAATGATCGGAATCACTTAAACGTATTGATTAGTCTTCACAATACACATACCTCCAGTCCTGGCGCTCCTCCTGGTCCGTTAGGTCCTGGGGGACCTTGTGGTCCTGCGTTTCCTCGCTCTCCTCTGTCTCCGCTGGGACCCGGTGGACCTCCATTGCCCTACGAAACCAGCGAATAAAGACTAAACGAATGTTGACACGGACATTTTAAATCGAAACAAACAATGCAGCGCAAACCAATTACAGTCTGGCGCCTGCGCGATTAAGTGACTTCACGCAATTACAACTTCTGACACCATATATTGCAATTGCCACAAACACGTGACCTCTCATTTGCAATATGAATACACGCACCGACACTCATACAAAAACGCAATTTTTGCAGTGTTTATGCACGGCAGCATTGTGTTCACTGAAACAAGCGCAATGTATATATCCACGACAAATCAGTGTATTTCTGTGATGGCGCTGATGCAAAAACTATGCGACATACTGACATGTTAATAACTTTATACATAAGCCTTATTTGTAGAGCATGTGTGTTTATTTAGCAATTTTATTAAAAATATATTCTTCGTGTATAGGCTGTAAATGGACACGAACAGTTTAAAGGGAATAAAAACATAATATATATTGCTCGAATTCATGTTATATTACATCCTGCTATCTATTTCCACGTCCACCAAGCCAAACAAATCATAAAAATTCAATAAATTAGAAATTCCACATTTTATGGTGTACATCCGGACATTTTCGAATATGCATATTTTTGGCGCGCTTTTCGGGATGCCGAGATGTGACGTCACTTATGACTC
>CM034537.1:55133176-55186950 GCA_020002185.1 Paraescarpia echinospica
TGAAACTCCTTTTGCCGAGTTAGAAGCAGAACATCAATAAAATACCTCCAACGTTACACGTGGCACATGGGGAGGTCCACTTAAATAGACTCAGTCATATAATTCTGACCTACATTTTGTTCCCAGAGTTCAGGCTCTGGAATCAGGGCTTTCTCGTTTGCCACACCGACTCTAGAATTCACCTACTGCTAGCAGGAAATAAACACCGAGATGTGTCGCAACATGCATTTGTTCCGGATCATTATGTACTGGCTGCGGTATGTTCGACTGTTTATGCTGCCACTTACAGATGTAAGAACAGTTTGTGGGAATCCCATTTTTTCAACACTATACAATAAGTATCACAGCCGCAGAGTGGGTAGAAATATGACTAAGTCAGTCAAGAGGGTTGACTGCCTCGAGAATAGCCACTCCTGTGCTGCACTCGAGTGGCAGTCACATCACCTGATGTGTCGTTCTCAGCACTTCTTGCAACACAAACCGGTACGAGTCTTTCCATTTTGTTGTGCTCACAACAACGCATGCAAGTGGACCGACAACTCTCCCGAGAATGTTTTCCACATCATAGCCCTGAAAAACCACATGGTCAGTGAATGCAGTGTGTACGCCCGGCCTGATCTATTTCATTTCAATGACTTATCTATTGCAACACACTCAATAGAAGAACACTTCAACCCCTTCTCAAATTACCCATGCAAACAGTATAAGTTTTCTTCACTTTCGTGCACAAAACCTACATTGGTGCCACAAACAGTAGTCATTACTACAATCATTAGAAACATTAGTCTAATGATTAGTCTAATGTAATTAATCAGGGCTCAGCCCCCCCATTCTTTCTGTATCTCTTAGATATAGTGTGGTAGGCCCAATTAGTTCAGTTTCGCAATAGCATCTGAATCATGCAAGCATTTCAAGCACTCGTACATGCAACATGAGTGGGCAGTTGAGACGATAACTGTAGAAAATGCTGTTAAACGCCATTGGGAAACATCTCCAGTCACTAGCTGGGTTCGTCAGGTGGCAGTCACTCGCCCACCAGTAGAATGTTGATTCAGCCTTAAGCAAAAATTACATTCGCCATATGGAGAATGGTACTAAAAACCTGCAGTTAGGCTGAAGCCCCATGTCTAAATGTTTTCTTTTCACTTTAAAGTAATATCGTGATCACAAGGGGTAGTTATCAATGTGCCATAACATTCTGTGATTCTGTGAAATATAATAACATTCTTGTTATACTACAATATATGCCAAGATATGAGAGAATCAGTAGACTGTTCCGTGAGCAATTACTTGGGATGGGCGCTTGGATACTTTGGCCAGTTTTCTCATTGAAGCCACACTATACACACTATAGTTTGATCGATGTCTAAAATGCAGGGCTCGAAATTCATGAAATTATCTACTTGTCCAGTGGACAAGTAGAACCAAAAGTTCACCTGTCCGTACGACAATTCACTTGTCCTATGAACAACTAACTTTCAAAAGCTACTTCTCCATAATTAATTTGTTTTTGCTATTTTAAATCATTACTGTACCACTATTTGCCATAGGTAGCCAGTATTTACAGTTGAATAATGTGTGCTGATAAACGTATCAAAGGCAATGCAAACTATACTTTTACATTTAGCAAAGACGACCAGTGCTGCCCTATTGATTAAATTATGACATCATTTTTGAGGTTCCAGTGTGTTTTTACAAGAAGCAGCACAGTTCTGCAGTGGCATCACCTTTAAAAATGTCTAAACGGTATGTAGCATGCAAGTACAGTTATGATTCTTACCTCATCGTCCTTATGGTTAGGAAGCAACATCTCAATGGTTGGTTGCAGAAGCTGAAGGGAGAAACAAAAGTACCTTCTTTAAATATGTTATCTTCACGTACATCTATTACCCGGGTACACCAAACAAGTGTCATTACAAATACACAAGAAAACTAGAGAACACAATGTAACACACTTAAATAAGCAAATTTCTTAATTCACAACTATATAAATTCGACTCACTAGGACGTTTCGACCGCCTGCGGTGGCCTTCTTCAGGAACTGATCTTCCTCTACTCGCCAGAATTTATATAGTTGTGAATTAAGAAATTTGCTTATTTAATTATTCTTCCAACTTATTGAACATTTTCACGAATACAATGTAACACACATTACGGAACAGAGAAGATTGGATATGAGCTAGTATTAATTCTCAGAGGGGACAAAATTGAATGGAATAAATTAGTGTTTGTGTAAAGGCAAGCAGCGTGAAGGTTACAAAAATTACAAAATCTCAAATATAGTTACAAAATTAAAAATTATACATGAATGGAACAGATTACTCAATGATTGAGTAAAGACAACATAATCTAACACTGCCCCCCCCCAACTATGTATATATTTCTCAGTGGAAAATTAGAAGTACACTGTATATCATAAAAATGATTTACACAAAGATGACCACTGGCCTCTCGATAAGTCAATGTCCCACTGCTACATGTATCTGTATTTTGCTTTGGACAGCATTATTTTTGTTAGATTCTGTTACAGGCCATTTTACATAATTAATTATATACAGCAAATGCCATAAAATTCTGTGATTCTGTGAAATATAATAAAATTCTTGTTATACTACAATATATGCCAAGATATGAGAGAATCAGTAGACTGTTCCATGAGCAACTGTTTAGGATGGGCGCTTGGATACTTTGGCCAGTTTTCTCAATGAAGCCACACTATAATACACACATACACACTATAGTTTGATCGATGTCTAAATCGCAGGGCTCGAAATTCATGAAATTATCCATTTGTCCACTGGACAAGTAGAGCCCCAAAAGTTCACTTGTCATTTACAGTTGAATAGTGTGTACTGATAACCCTATCAAAGGCAATGCATGCTATACTTTTACATTTAGCAGAGAAGAACAGTGCTGCCCTATTATGATTAAATTATTACATCATTTTTGAGGTTCCAGTGTGTTTTTGCAGGAAACAGCACAGGGAGAGAGATAGTTATATATCAAGTTTTTTAAATACAAGTCTTCACATAATTGTGTGTTTAGACCACGATGGTGCTGGAACACCTGTAGATGGAGACATGGAACAGGTGCTGTGAAGACAAACAATAAACACTTATTTCTGTTGAACTGTCAATATGATAATTTTAATGACCAGAAAATTATTGTTTCATACAGAAAACATTCATTGCAATGAGACAAAAAGGGTTTCACAAGTATTTGACCACGAAATGTACTTTGATTTCACAATATTCTCTGAAAATAATGTCATGAACAACCAAGGCTGTCATGTTTTGATTTTATGTTTGTTATTATGTATCAACTACCATACCTGTAGGTAGTTTAAATCTAGCTTAATTTTAAGTCATTTATCATGTATGTATTGTACCAATGCAATTGTATAGTTTGGGAATGTTATTTACAACTTCTTGCATTTCCCTTCAACATTTTCTTATTGTTCAATGCTTAACTATATTTGTTATTGTTCCACTGTTTGTAGTGGTTTAGCTTACAAATGTGCATGTTTACATTTATATTTGAAATTGTACCTTGATTATGTTGAATAAATTCAATTCAATGTTTCTCAAAGTTGGTGCCAGTGTCTCGTCACCTTTCAGAAAAATGGACACAGAATTGTACAAACAACCCCCATTCCCAGTACAGTACTTTTCATTCAGGGCAATGCACTCCCCCAGGACATTGTCAGGTGGAATCAGTAGAGTTGAAAACTCATCTTGCAAATTTCTGTCCGCTAGGCGCTTGGCAAATTTTAAACGAACTACGAGTAATGCTATGGCGATTCGCAAACTTCCGCGCGAACATTTTAAAACTACTGTTTATTATCGCCTTATGACACTCGTTGACCGGCACTGTTTTGCTGCCATATATATATATATCGTTATCATGGTCGATGTACTAATCTGTTCATGGGACTTGGATGCTGAAATGTTGTGCCCCAAAACGGGCCATTTACGTTTCAAAGTCTACAGACTACACGCCATAGACATCTTAGTACTAATTTTCTAGTTGTCCTGGTTGTAAATAGCTAGGTTGTCCCATGGACAACAAGTAGTAGCAATTTCACTTGTCCAGTGGCAAATCCAATTGTTTCGGGCTAACGGACAAGTGGAATTTCGAGCTCTAAAAATGTAACTAACTTTTTCCATTCCCACCAGAGTTGACAATTTGAAATACATTAAAAAAAATGAAAATAAATATGGTAGATGGATGACACCAATAAAGCTGACTGATTTGACATAGATTACTGTGATTTGACATGGATTACTGTTGCTATTCGACATGGGTTAATGTGACTTGACATGGATTATTGCATCAATAGTCATAGTGACAGATAGTTAATGTTCAACGTTTATCTGTAAAAGCATACTGAACAAAAGCAGACTTTGCTGAGAACACTTTGGTATGTAAAACAATTTTAATATGTAGTGGTATCATTACTGTAAATTTACAATTTTAAATTGTTAAATTTACCACAATAAAAAAATTCATGGTTATTAGGTTTCCCATCATTCACCACATTGTAACTAACATATTTTACTAATGTTCTTTTCCTACTATCCGGCGCCTCTCACAAAGTGCTTATTAGTGCAGTGATGGTGGATACTGTTAACTTTAAACAAGGTTTCTTTTGTGCTGAATATAGAAACACACTAATTATTGTCACTGTCAATGTCCTACCTTCACTTTAACGTTGACATCGCACGGGTGTAAACAGCTCACAAACACATCCAGGTTGATCCGGGAAATCGGACACTCGACAGACTTCTTGCAGTTGTTACACCGAAGTAGTCCACTGTAAAATATAGTCATATTCTAAGTGATGCCTAATGTTACATACACAGAGTAATAATGGCCCTGTTGACATTGTTGTGTTAATCTAACTATGTCTGTCCACCAAGTGTATCATACCAAAGGTGGATTGGCACCATAAAATGTGACGGCAGTACTCTGAATACAGTGTTACTATTGGTCTGGCTGTGCCCTTCGAAAATAACGTTGAGAAAACTATGCATATGTAAAGATAAACCACAGTGATTTAACTCAAGATTTATTTTAATTTATTGATAAACAATCCTCTAGCAGATTTCTCTGATCTATATCTGTACATGTACATACAGGTGGTTACCCTCGATGATTTACTGTAGCCATTATTTATTACTTACCATAGCTTACCTTACAGTAAGCTACTATACAGAGAAATCTGCTGTATTTAGTATGTGTACCTGAGTTACTTTCAATCCACTTTATCACATATTATTAGAGGAGAATCAACGAGAAAATTATGTGTGGGATACAATAATGTCTTTAGATTGTTGTGCAGTGAACCTAGAGATTGTAGTGCTAGTTATATGTTTGTATCACAAGGATTACCCATGTGCAAAATGTTGATCAGAAAAAATGTGTATAATTTTATGATGTGTATAGCTAAATCGGATAATGCAATATTACAGAGTATTATGAATAATGATGTACACATCACCACTGTCGCCACGGGCGAAAATTGCTATATATCTACAGTTATTAGTCATAGTCTAGTCTGTGTTTTATATGGATGTAATATTCCGGAATAAAGTTATTGAATTGAACTGAATATATGAATAGTGTTCAAAAGCAAATGTAGTAAGATCTCAAGAAATAACTTACCTTGAGTCAGGTTCTGCTACCAACTTGTCGCTGTGGCAAACATCACACTCATGCCAGGAGAAGGCAGTCGACTCATCAACACTTGTTAAATGACCTACAGAAAACACAAGTCAATGTGAGCACATGAGAAATATGAAGCAGAGTAGACCCTGTGTAGTGAGGGTCATATTATATCCTTTATGCTGCATTCGCAATGACCAATAACAAAAAGTAAATGTGCTGCTACAAAATACTTTTGCAAATGTATCATGTAAATTTTGTGTGAGATTTTAAAAGCAGTGTTTCCTCTCTCATTAAAACACCTGTTTGTTCTAAACAGCCACATTATACAGCCTGGGGTGTTTGAGTTTGAATGTCAACAGTAGAAGTGTCGGTGATAACATTTCAGAGACATCTAAGTTGTGTGGAACCTGGGCTAAGAGGAGCAACAAACCAAACTTGTTAAGTATTATAAAATGGAGAAGTCTTCACAGATTGCTAAAGATTTTGGGTAGAAATATAATTTCAAACAAATGTCTTTTTTATGGAAGGTAGTTATGATTTCAGCTGTAACGTAATGAATTCATTCTACATGTTGGGTGCAGAAACATGCTATCCAAACTGAAGCTATGTTTTAGGAACAAACTGTTTTAGTATTAATCTTCAATCTGTGCTAACTATACATCCATTAACAGTCTGTGTACACAAACCTGGATAACACTGTTTGGTGGGCAGATGACATGTTTCATACAAATACCTTTCACTTCCACCAAGTCGTACACGTGTGCACCCAATGCCATTGGAGGTGGACTGAATGTTGCCATGGCAACCGCTGTGACATCATCTGCAGCCAGTGAGAACCGAGTCAAGGTGTCTTCTCTGGTGGCGTTGAAGATGTGGCTGTATGGATCAAAGTAGTATCTCCCTGGACAAAAGTAATCAAACAGTAACTGATCTATCCATCACACGGTTGGTTGCCTGGCAACACGGTAATAAAAAATGGACACCAAACATGTGGAGTGTTCAGAACGTTGTATATTTTTTGAAATTCTTGCAGCAAACGTTTTTCTTTATGACAAAATCATAATGCAAACTTCTTAAAGGAACAACTGTATGCGGGAATGTTTGATCTAGAACAGCGGTTCCCAATCTTTTTCTCCCCGCGTACCCTTGAGGTTAGAGACGAGAGTTACTGTACTCCCATCATTTTAACATATAATATATATATACTCTATAAAAAAACAATACTCTACACTTGGTTAACGATAAAACATAATGCTGTTAATGATATAAACAAAATTATATGCCAAATTTACAATAAAAAATATTTTAAAACTCAAGGGATGAAATAGTATTTTCAAAATCATGGACACAATTAGGGAAACAGTTTTGGACAGGCAGATTTAGATATCATCCATGACATAGAGACGGGCTCGAAGTTTGGACTTCGTGCTGAACAATGCCGAGAATCCACGTTCACATAAATAGGTGGACACAAAATCAACAATATCCTTAACCCCCCACAGGTACAACATCCAGACTGGGATATGACACGTCCATCCTAGCCGAGAATGTGGCTAGGGGGTTCACCCGCATCATGGAAGGCAGTGGAGTTAATCTCCAACAGTCCACATAACTTGCATGCTGTCTGCATTTTTGAATGGTAAAACACATCACCTCCTTCATCCAATCCGGTAAAACTGCTAAGAATGACTAGTAAACCGCCCACGCATATACGCGTGCATTGTTTCACGATAATCTCTCAGCTACAAAATATTTGGATACTTTACGGAAGACGCCCCCACACTTCTTAGTGAATTCTAAGGGATGGAGTCTCCTTGAAGTCTCCTTCTTTGGTGCAAAGCGCAACCACGAGTAGCGCACAAATGGCGAAATCATTACTTTTAGCCAACTCTTTGTGTATCCTGGGGAAAACCCCTCGCAAATCGGGGGGGGGTACGCGTACCCCAGCTTGGGAACCGCTGATCCAGCAGATGTCATGCCGCCCTAGCAATGTAATCACATACTGTTGTCAACAAACAGATGTCATGATGCCCTAGTAATGTAATGCACATACTGCTGTCAACAAACAGATGTCATGCCACCCTAGTGATGTAATACACATACTGTTGTCAACAAACATATGTCATGACGCCCTAGTAATGTAATGCACATACTGTTGTCAGCAAACAGATGTCATGCCGCCCTAGTAATGTAATGCACATACTGTTGTCAACAAACAGATGTCATGATGCCCTAGTAATGTAATGCACATACTGTTGTCAATAAACAGATGTCATGCCACCATAGTGATGTAATACACATACTGTTGACAACAAACAGATGTCATGCCGCCCTAGTAATGTAATGCACATACTGTTGGCAACAAACAGATGTCATGCCACCCTAGTAATGTAATGCACATACTGTTGTCAATAAACAGATGTCATGCCACCATAGTGATGTAATACACATACTGTTGACAACAAACAGATGTCATGCCGCCCTAATAATGTAATGCACATACTGTTGGCAACAAACAGATGTCATGCCTCCCTAGTGATGTAATACACACACTGTTGTCAACAAACAGATGTCATGTCACCATAGTGATGTAATACACATACTGTTGACAACAAACAGATGTCATGCCGCCCTAGTAATATAATACACATATCGTTGTCAACAAGCATTACAAATAATTTAATAAAATAAAACCATACATATTTGAAAATATTATTGTACAAAAATATGCAATTATTAGTACTAAATAAAATCTACTATATGTATATTGTATTTAAAAAAATTAATAAACCCATCTGCACAAACTATTTAATAATAATAATAACAACAGTGAGACAGTGATGCAAATAATAAATAAATTAAACTAATTATATATATATAATTAATTAAGATCACATTGGTAAACATACTGTAGAATTTTTAAATGATTTAAAAAAAGATGGGCCTTGAACGCAACTTTTAACTTACCCAATACTCACACATTGTCGCAATGTAAGGGGCAATTGATTGCAGGCTTTGTCTTGCCAACAGAGTTAGTGTCGCCAACAATTTTACATAATAATTACAAATGACCTTTCAGAGTTTAAATACATTACCTAGAATCGCTTATGAACTACCAAGTTACCCCTTCCAGAAGATGGGTCATCATCATCATCATCATTGTGCAGCCGCAGTGGCCCATGGTTGGGCGAAGGCCTCAGCATGTCGTTTCCAAATCTGCCTGTCTTGCGCTATCCTCTGCCAGATGGTGCCCTTCCAGTACTCGTCTAGTTCGTCTCTCCACCGTCTTGCCGGTCTTCCTTTAGATCGTTTCCCTTCGTAAGGTCTTCAGGTTGTGCTACACGATGTCCATCGGTTATCTCGTAGTCTGCTAATGTGCCCTGCCCAGGTCCATTTTTGTCTTCTGATTTGTTCTATCACGTCTATGACCTTTGTCTTCTCTCTTACCCATTTGTTTGTTTTTCTCTCCCGATATGTGATGTTTAACATACTTCTTTCCATCTTTGTTTGTGCTAGCTTGTTCTTTGCCTGGATGGTGAGTGCCCATGTTTCGCGCCATATGTCATCACTGGAAGTACGCATGAGTTGAAGACTTGTCTCTTCAAGCAGGTTCCAAAGTTACCCTTGAAGATGTCCCAGTGTTTGGCGAAAGCTGTCCAGCCGGCGGTGATCCTTCTTTGAATCTCCTTGTCTTGATTTTTGTCTCTGATACTATATCGCTGTCCCAGATAGATTAGATTTCAACGTTCTCTATCTGCGTCATATTGATATATATTGGTGTGTCATTTCCTAGCATCTTTTGTCTTCGAGATGTTCATCCTTAGACCTTGTTTTTCACTTTCATCAGCTAGCTCCTGCAGCATGTTTTGTAGTTCTTGCGGTGCAGTAGCGCATATGAGTATGTCGTCGGCGAAGCAAAGATGGCCGAGATATTCTCCGTCTATCCTCAAGCCTCTGGTTTCCCAGGTCAGTCTTTGGAATATGCTTTCGAGTGTTGCTGTGAACATCTTGGGCGATATGGTGTCACCCTGTCGTACTCCTCTCTTAATGTTGATCTTGCTGCTCTTTTTGTGTAGGTGGAATGTCACCGAGCTGTTAGTGTAGATGTCTTTCAGGAGATCGATGTACACATCTTCTATCTCCTGTTCTTGAAGGGAGGTCAGTATTGCTTGAGTTTGCACCGAGTCGAAAGCCTTCTCGTAGTCGATGAAAGTGATGCACAGCAGGATATTATATTCTCGGCACTTCTCTTTCAGTTGGTTTACAACTTGTATGTGGTCTGTCGTTGAGTACCTGCTTCTGAATCCTGCTTGCTATCGTGGTCGGTTTTCGTTGAGTGTCTTCTCTAGCCTATTCATTAGTATCTTTGTGGGTAATTTGTAGATGTTTGATAACAGACATATCGGTCTGTAGTTCTTTAAGTCTTTCTTATTTCCCTTCTTGAAGATAATCACCATCTGTGCGTTCTTCCAAGCGGTGGGTATTCGTCTTTCTGATAAGCATTTAGTTTACAGCTTAACCAGTGTCTTCGAGATGATATCTTCTCCTGCTTTTAATGTTTAAATGTTTACATGGTCGTTGTCTGATGTCTTCACATTCTTCATATCTCTTGGCGCTGCTTCCACATACCATGGTGTTAACTCTGGTACTTCTTTCGGGTCGGTGTGAATAATGGTACTCTGTTCACTGTCGTATAGCTCGGTGTAGAATTCCTCTATTCGTTTCATGATCATATCTTGGTCTTGTATTTCTCTACCCTGCTTGTCTAGAAGTGTAATCAGTCTGTCTCGGCCTAGTGCCTGTGTTCTTCTTGCTTTGTTCAGGCTCTTTGATGACATAATCGTTTCTCGTATGATCTCTTGTTCGTACTTTCTGATGTCCTCCTTCGCTTTCTTTTTGATGGTCTTGCATATTTCTGCGTACTCTACTTGTTTTTTACGGTCGTCGTTATCCACCATTTCTCGTCGTTTCTTCATTAGTGCTCGTGTCGGTGATGATATTCTTGTTACTACATGTCTGTTGATTGCCTTGGCTACACTTGTCGCACTTTGTTGGATCATCTCAGTGATGTTTTCGCTCATGGTGTCGATGTTGTCTAGTTCCTGTAGTGACTCGAATCGATTTCGCAGTTCGAGTTGGAATTCGATCTTTTTTCTTCCGATTTGTGTGGTATCTACACTCGGTGGTCTCTTGTTCATCTCTTAATAGTGTTCTTACGTTATATGTTGCTATCTTCAGTCTACTTACCTTCTCTCAAGATGGGTATTTTTGCACATATAAATAACACATGCGAATATTGTACCTGGTTGATGAGAAAGAAGGTCCTTGAAGACGACAACCCCAGATCCTGTGGTCAGCCACGGACATGGAGGGAGACAACATGTCTGTTTCACCAGCACACACACGTAGCCACTCTCCCATCTCTCTCCTGACTCCCCTCGGCTGCTGTCAGTCACATAGATGGCGCTCCGGATGCCGTCTATTGATGGGGAAGATATCTGAAAATAAAAAAAAATTCCGTTACAAATCAGTAAACAATTAAATCTGAATATAGTCATTTTTAAATTACATCACAAGTTGGTTCTGCTTCTTTAAATCGTGCAATTGTGTTGATTAAAATGCTACACAAATGAGCTAGCATATGGCAGGAGATACTAGGTAGGTTTCCTTTTCACAAATTTAATTTAAAATGAGACCAGCGAAAAAAATTGTGTTGAGGAGGTTCATTAAATATGGAAATAATTGGAGGTCCTTTGTGCTTCATGAACTCACTCAGTGACCAGGCCGATATAAATAACAACCTACATTGTCTCTGTGATAGAGCACTCTTGCTAGCAGCGTCACCCTGCCCTGGAACTGAGCGAGGGAGGCGAGAGGGGTGTGAGAAATGGGGGTGTAGAGGGGGGGTGTCTGTGGGGGAGACAACGTGCAGCCACTCTGTGGGCACACAGCGGCCAAATGGTAACAGAACCCCGGCGGTTCTGAGAACATCACTGGCTCCGACTACAAACAGAAAGAGAACATACTTAGTTGTCCCAAAGACATCATACAACACAACGTCTTATACAGACAGGACATACTTAGTTGTCCCAAAGACATCATACAACACAACGTCTTATACAGACAGGAGATACTTAGTTGTCCGAAAGACATCATACAACACAACGTCTTATACAGACAGGACGTACTTAGTTGACCCAAAGACATCATACAACACAACGTCCTATACAGACAGGACGTACTTAGTTGTCCCAAAGACATCATACAACAGAATGTCTTATACAGACAGGACTTACTTAGTTGTCCCAAAGACATCATACAACAGAACGTCTTATACAGACAGGACATACTTAGTTGTCCCAAAGACATCATACAACAGAACGTCTTATACAGACAGGACATACTTAGTTGTCCGAAAGACATCATACAACACAACGTCTTATACAGACAGGAGCTACATAGTTGTCCGAAAGACATCATACAACACAACGTCTTATACAGACAGGACGTACTTAGTTGTCCCAAAGACATCATACAACACAACGTCTTATACAGACAGGACGTACTTAGTTGTCCCAAAGACATCATACAACAGAACGTCTTATACAGACAGGACGTACTTAGTTGTCCCAAAGACATCATACAACAGAACGTCTTATACAGACAGGACGTACTTAGTTGTCCCAAAGACATCATACAACAGAACGTCTTATACAGACAGGACGTACTTAGTTGTCCCAAAGACATCATACAACAGAACGTCTTATACAGACAGGACGTACTTAGTTGTCCCAAAGACATCATACAACAGAACGTCTTATACAGACAGGACGTACTTAGTTGTCCCAAAGACATCATACAACAGAACGTCTTATACAGACAGGACGTACTTAGTTGTCCCAAAGACATCATACAACAGAACGTCTTATACAGACAGGACATACTTAGTTGTCCGAAAGACATCATACAACACAACGTCTTATACAGACAGGAGCTACATAGTTGTCCGAAAGACATCATACAACACAACGTCTTATACAGACAGGACGTACTTAGTTGTCCCAAAGACATCATACAACACAACGTCTTATACAGACAGGACGTACTTAGTTGTCCCAAAGACATCATACAACAGAACGTCTTATACAGACAGGACGTACTTAGTTGTCCCAAAGACATCATACAACAGAACGTCTTATACAGACAGGACGTATTTAGTTGTCCCAAAGACATCATACAACAGAACGTCTTATACAGACAGGACGTATTTAGTTGTCCCAAAGACATCATACAACAGAACGTCTTATACAGACAGGACATACTTAGTTGTCCCAAAAACATCATACAACAGAACGTCTTATACAGATAGGAGATACTTAGTTGTCCGAAAGACATCATACAACACAACGTCTTATACAGACAGGACGTACTTAGTTGTCCCAAAGACATCATACAACACAACGTCTTATACAGACAGGACACACTTAGTTGTCTCAAAGACATCATACAACAGAACATCTTATACAGGCAGGACGTACTTAGTTGTCCCAAAGACATCATACAACACAACGTCTTATACAGACAGGACATACTTAGTTGTCCCAAAGACATCATACAACACAACGTCTTATACAGACAGGAGATACTTAGTTGTCCGAAAGACATCATACAACACAACGTCTTATACAGGCAGGACGTACTTAGTTGTCCCAAAGACATCATACAACACAACGTCTTATACAGACAGGACATACTTAGTTGTCCCAAAGATATCATACAACACAATGTCTTATACAGACAGGACATACTTAGTTGTCTCAAAGACATCATACAACACAACATCTTATACAGACAGGACGTACTTAGTTGTGCCAAAGACATCATACAACATAACGTCTTATACAGATCCACACAATATATTACATTCAAGAAAACAAATTAGAATATAGAATTATAATAGCAAGAATTTAACTTAGTTCGGAGCTATAGTTGAAACTATACAATATACAACATTAAGGTCAGCCAAAAAACAAAGTAGTAACTATATAATGTACGATCGAAAAATACAAGATAATGTCATATAAGGGATGAGACAAAAGACAAAATTTATCCTAAGGCAAAATTTAGTCACTGTCATATGAGCCACCTTGGTAATTAATTAAAAAAATTACTTATAACGAACAAAATTCCAAATAAAATGAGTGCATCATTATTACAAGAGAAACATATGTCTGTATATTATTTACTCAGTGTAACAAACAAATTGTAACAAACTTAAAACAGGTCACTGGACCTATTTCCATTCACATACCAAATACTTACACCCAGTGAGCTGTCCTGACTGACATCTTCACGTCTTGACATGGCTGTAGCGGTCCAAATGGCGTCAATGACACTAAACAGGCCAGCACACCTACAACATGCCAACTGTGGTCAGTTGTAACAAACCGAAATTGTGAAAAAGGTTTCTTTCTTATTTTTATGGTAAACATTACACATTAAATAACTGCACATTTTCTATGACTGTTGCATGTAACCTAAGACATCCCTTTACTGGGCATTGTATGGTTTAGGTTATTTCAAATAATCATAGAAAATAAGTATAATACTGCAAACAATCATCTAATGTACCTATGGGAAATTTCCAAAAATTGAAAGCATTATTTTTTCCGAAGTGTCGTAAGTTGGGCGCCTGTGATGCAGAAGAGGAAAACTGTTAACACACGCATGCATGCACACACCCACAGATGCACACACACACATACGCACACACACGCGCACGCACACACACACACGAACACATGCACACCCACAAATACACGCACACACACACAAGCGCAGACACACACACTCACAAACACATGCATACACACACGCAAACAAACACACGCACACACACTCGATTACAGTTATATCCAACAGGTATGTTCCTCACCTTGCCCGATTAGTTCTGCGGACAAGTCTGAGCCCAGTGAAGGTGTACACCTTGCCCTCCCCCGAGTGTAACATCTCTGTCCACGGTGCTCTCTCTGTCAGTCTGTCTGTCACCTCAATGTGACACACGGCGCCATAGACATCCTGCACCAGGAGAGACCAGGCCATGGCTGTAGCTGCTGTGTCCACTGCTCTCTGCCCACTCCTGGTGCTGCGAGATACAGTGAGTCATGTTGAATAGTAGAAGTTTGTAATTCATGGATGCAAATGACATATGTGTTTTCATTTAGTGTCTACATGAATGTCATGCCTTGAAGGTAAAAGGAAAGAGGAAGATCAACATGGGTTGGACTACTGAGGCAGGGAGAATGTCATGTCTTGAAGGTAAAAGGAAAGGAGGAAGGTCAACATGGGTTGGACTACTGAGGCAGGGAGAATGTAATGCCTTGAAGGTAAAAGGAAAGGAGGAAGGTCAACATGGGTTGGACTACTGATGCAGGGAGAATGTCATGCCTTGAAGGTAAAAGGAAAAGAGGAAGGTCAACATGGGTTGAACTACTGAGGCAGGGAGAATGTCATGCCTTGAAGGTAAAAGGAAAAGAGGAAGGTCAACATGGGTTGGACTACTGAGGCAGGGGGAATGTCATGCCTTGAAGGTAAAAGGAAAAGAGGAAGGTCAACATGGGTTGGACTATTGAGGCAGGGAGAATATCATGCCTTGAAGGTAAAGGGAAAAGAGGAAGGTCAACATGGGTTGAACTACTGAGGCAGGGAGAATGTAATGCCTTGAAGGTAAAAGGAAAAGAGGAAGGTCAACATGGGTTGGACTACTGAGGCAGGGAGATTGTAATGCCTTGAAGGTAAAAGGAAAAGAGGAAGGTCAACATGGGTTGGACTACCGAGGCAGGGAGAATGTAATGCCTTGAAGGTAAAGGGAAAAGAGGAAGGTCAACATGGGTTGAACTACTGAGGCTGGGAGAATGTCATGCCTTGAAGGTAAAAGGAAAAGAGGAAGGTCAACATGGGTTGGACTATTGAGGCAGGGAGAATGTCATGCCTTGAAGGTAAAGGGAAAAGAGGAAGGTCAACATGGGTTGAACTACTGAGGCTGGGAGAATGTCATGCCTTGAAGGTAAAAGGAAAAGAGGAAGGTCAACATGGGTTGGACTATTGAGGCAGGGAGAATGTCATGCCTTGAAGGTAAAGGGAAAAGAGGAAGGTCAACATGGGTTGAACTACTGAGGCTGGGAGAATGTCATGCCTTGAAGGTAAAGGGAAAAGAGGAAGGTCAACATGGGTTGGACTATTGAGGCAGGGAGAATGTCATGCCTTGAAGGTAAAAGGAAAAGAGGAAGGTCAATGTTATAATCGGACATTCTGTAGTCGTTACATCGGGTATAATCTATTCTGCTGTTGCGCGCTTTGTGTGTGTAGTTGGTTTCCGCCGCAGGCGTGGTTGTTCGTTCATAATAAAAGGTTTATAATACTTACTACTCTCTAGTTATACATTAATAGTCAAGTTACGACAGCTGGCGACGAGGATAATGGCAGGCTACATCGGTCAGCTAGGAGAGTTCAATGAGGCTAAAGAGGACTTTGAGAGTTACGTAGAGAGGCTGGATCAGTGGTCTGAATTGAACGGAATCGATTCGACGAAGAAAGCAAACGTGCTTCTTTCTGTGATTGGGCCTACGTCGTATAAACTACTCAAAGATATCCTGACGCCGGAGAAACCGAAGGATAAGTCCTACGTTGAACTATGTGATGCCTTAAAGGGGCATTATTCGCCAAACCCTCTGGTTATTGCCGAGAGATTCCGATTTTACAAGAGAGGACAGAAGGAGGGAGAGTCGGTGGCAGACTACGTGATCACCTTGAAGCAGCTGAGTGGTACGTGCGAGTTTGGAGAGTTCCTACCGCACGCCCTGAGAGACCGTCTGGTGTGTGGTCTTCGGGATGAGAACATTCAGAGGCGATTGCTAACCACCAAAGAGCTCACCTTCCAATCAGCAAAAGAAGTAGCGATTGCAATGGAGCTGGCGACCAGAAGTGAGGTCTGTCTACGGGCCACTGGTGAATCCGTAAATAAAGTCACTTACTCGCTGTGTCAAGGAAGTGGTCATGCTGCACGCAAGCCTGAGAAGTCGAGACGGAATGAGTGTTATCGCTGTGGCGAGGACCATAATCCTGAAAGATGTCAGTTCAGGACGGCAGTGTGTTATGTCTGTAACAAAGTGGGACATTTGGCGTGCAAATGCAGAGGAAATAACCGCAGAAACATGTCTCAGAGTCAGATGACCAAGAGTCAGTCCCAGAATGTTCGCTACGTCGGTGTGGTCGCTGATGAGTCGGACATTGGAATCTACACGTGTAACGTTGGAGGGGCCGGGGCGCAGCCAATCTTCGCTGAAGTGGATATTGGAGGCAACGCCGTGAGAATGCAGGTGGACACAGGTGCAGCTAAGTCGCTCATTCCAGAGACACTGTACTTGTGACATTTTGCACATCTCGCTCTACAACCCACCAACCTCACTCTACGCACCTATACTCAAGAGGTCATCGAGCACATCGGAGTGGTCACTCTGGATGTGAGGCATGGAGACCAACGAGTTGAGTTATCCGCAGTGGTAGTCAAGGGCGACAAAACACCTCTACTAGGAAGAGACTGGTTGGCAAAAATGAAGTTAGACTGGTCGAGTATCCTGGCAGTCACCGCAATTGCAAGGCATTCGGTGGAGGAAGTGCTGAAAGGGCATTCAGAGGTATTCCAAGAAGAAACGGGCACAATAAAGGGCTACACAGCACACATCTACATGAAGGAAGACATGCAGCCTCGCTTTCATAAGGCTAGGCCGGTGCCCTACGCACTGCAAGATAAAGTTGAACACGAACTGGACCGGTTGGAGAAGGAGCACATCATCCAGAAGGTGGACCACAGCGATTGGTCGGCTCCGATTGTGGTAGTGCCGAAGGCGAACAAGACAGTGAGGATCTGTGGTGACTTCAAAGTCACGATCAATCCGAATGTGGAACGTGAGCACTACCCACTTCCAAACGTGGAGGATCTCTTCGCGTCACTAGCCAGTGGCAAGGTGTTCAGCAAGCTGGACCTATCCCATGTGTACCAACAACTCGAGTTGGATGCCGAGTTGCAACACTACGTCACAGTGAATACCCACAAGGGCACGTATCGCTACCTGCATATGCCGTACGGTGTGTGAGCAGCGCACCGAGTATCTTCCAGTCGGTGATGGATCAGATCCTGCAGGGCATGGATCATGTGATGTGCTTCTTAGACGACATCCTCATCATGGCTGAGTCAGAGCAGGAGCATTTGAAACTTCTAGACAAAGTACTCACTCGTCTGGAGAAGTGTGGCGTACGAGTGAATCTGGCGAAATGTGACTTTGCCAAGAAATCAGTTGACTACTTGGGTCATCTGATAGATGCGGAAGGCATCCATCCCACATCTGAGAAATTGGACACAATCACCAATTCTCAGAAGCCAAAGGACGTGAAGGAGTTGCGTTCGTACTTGGGTTTGATCAACTACTACGCTAAGTTTATACCCCGCATGTCTACCGTGTTACGTCCACTACACCTACTGCTCATGAAGGATCGTGAGTGGCGATGGACTCCCGAGTGTGATGATGCAATGCAGAAGTGCACAGAACTGCTGACGTCACAGCAGGTGCTGGTGCACTACGACTGTCGTAAGCCACTGCGACTGGCTACGGATGCGTCTCCGACAGGAAAACGGAGATGAGAAGCCGATAGCGTTCGCGTCACGGACCCTTTCGTCGAGTGAGTGCAACTACGCACAGATCGAGAAGGAGGCGTTATCGATCATCTTTGGAGTCAAGAAGTTCCATAAGTATCTCTATGGACGGTCTTTCACATTGATCACGGATCATAAGCCGTTGGTCACAATCTTCGGTCCCAAAACGGCTGTGCCAACGTTGGCAGCGTTACGAATGCAACGTTGGGCACTCATCCTGCAAGCGTACCACTACGGTATCGAGTACCGTAAGTCCGAGGATCACGCCAACGCTGACGCATTGTCGAGACTACCTCTGCCGACTACAACGACAGAGGAGCCGGCACTATTCGAAGTATCAGTGGTTGACGATCTCCCGGTCAAGGCTAGGGACATCGCCGTGGAAACCCGCAGCGATCCTTTGTTATCAAGAGTACTCGAGTATGTACTCACAGGTTGGCCCAACCACACAGACAAGGAACTACAAGTGTTCTTCGCGAAGCGAGACGAGCTGTCAACTGAACAGGGTTGTCTGCTGTGGGGATCACGCGTTCTGGTTCCGTCAGTCTATCACCAGGCGATGCTGGATGAGCTCCACTCGGAGCATAGTGGAGTCAGCCAGACCAAAGCATTCGCGCGCAGCTACATATGGTGGCCAGGTATGGACAATGATATCGAGACGATGGTGCAGGCTTGTGCAGTGTGTCAGTCAGTGAAGAATCAGCCAGCCGTAGCACCACTGCATCCATGACCTTGGCCCACAAGCATATGGCAGAGAATTCACATTGACTTTGCTGAGAAAGACGGTGTGAACTATCTGATTGTGGTTGACAGCCATTTGAAATGGTTGGAAGCTGTGGCGATGAGGTCCACTACATCCGCTAAGACCATTGAGGTACTCAGAGGAATGTTTGCATCTCATGGTCTACCGGAGGAGGTCGTGTCAGATAACGGGCCTCAATTTATCGCACACGAGTTCAAGACGTTCATGGACAAGAACGGCATCAAGCATACGAGGGTGGCTCCATACCATCCAGCGTCGAACGGTGCTGCTGAACGCTGTGTGCAGACTGTGAAGCAGAGTCTTCGGAAGTACTCTGTTGGAACTCAACTGACGAAGGAGAGTTGGCTCGCTAATTTCCTTCTGCTTTATCGGTGCACTCCGCATACCGTGACCGGTGTGTCTCCTGCGGAACTCTTCCTCAAGCGTCGACTGAGGAATCGCTTCAGTCTTCTCAAACCGCACCTAGAGAGACATATGGAGGAGAAACAGACGCAACAAAAAGAGCAACACGATCGGAGTAGAGTGAAGCTTCGAGAGCTGGTCAGCGGTGATCCAGTACACGTTCGCAATCATTGTGGCAGCGGTCCTCCGAAATGGGTCGCGGGCAAGATCATCAGACGACTGGGTCCGCTCACCTACTTAGTGCAAGTACGTGCACAGCGTCGCTATGTGCACGTAGACCATCTACGGCTGATGGCTGAAGGTGAGGTGACTGTACCTATGGTTCCGGAGATTCCACAGTCGGTGTGTGTTACCCTTCCTTCATCTTCTACGGAGCCGTGTGTTCAAGCAGAGTCACTTCCGTCTGAGGCAGATGAAACTGTTCGAGCACCAAGTGATGTGACTGTGGTTCCTGATGAATCATCGTCTCCTGTGCTACGCCGATCAAACCGGTGTGTCAAACAACGGAAAATACTGGACCTTTAGATTGATTCAGTATTCTGACACTGTTCCATGTTATTACATTAGTTAGTGACTTAAAAGCTTGAGAGGAAGGAGTGTTATAATCGGACATTCTGTAGTCGTTACATCGGGTATAATCTATTCTGTGTATACGGCGCGCTGTTGCGCGCTTTGTGTGTGTAGTTGGTTTCCGCCGCAGGCGTGGTTCTTCGTTCATAATAAAAGGTTTATAATACTTACTACTCTCTAGTTATACATTAATAGTCAAGTTACGACAGTCAACATGGGTTGAACTACTGAGGCAGGGAGAATGTAATGCCTTGAAGGTAAAGGGAAAAGAGGAAGGTCAACATGGGTTGAACTACTGAGGCAGGGAGAATGTCATGCCTTGAAGGTAAAAGGAAAAGAGGAAGGTCAACATGGGTTGGACTACTGACGCAGGGAGAATGTCATGCCTTGAAGGTAAAGAGAAAAGAGGAAGGTCAACATGGGTTGGACTACTGAGGCAGGGAGAATGTCATGCCTAGAAGGTAAAAGGAAAAGAGGAAGGTCAACATGGGTTGAACTACTGAGGCAGGGAGAATGTAATGCCTTGAAGGTAAAAGGAAAAGAGGAAGGTCAACATGGGTTGGACTATGGAGGCAGGGAGAATTTAATGCCTTGAAGGTAAAAGGAAAAGAGGAAGGTCAACATGGGTTGGACTACTGAGGCAGGGAGAATTTAATGCCTTGAAGGTAAAAGGAAAAGAGGAAGGTCAACATGGGTTGGACTACTGAGGCAGGGAGAATGTAATGCCTTGAAGGTAAAAGGAAAAGAGGAAGGTCAACATGGGTTGGACTACCGAGGCAAGGAGAATGTAATGCCTTGAAGGTAAAGGGAAAAGAGGAAGGTCAACATGGGTTGGACTACTGAGGCAGGGAGAATGTCATGCCTTGAAGGTAAAAGGAAAAGAGGAAGGTCAACATGGGTTGGACTACTGAGGCAGGGGGAATGTCATGCCTTGAAGGTAAAAGGAAAAGAGGAAGGTCAATATGGGTTGGACTATTGAGGCAGGGAGAATGTCATGCCTTGAAGGTAAAGGGAAAAGAGGAAGGTCAACATGGGTTGAACTACTGAGGCAGGGAGAATGTCATGCCTTGAAGGTAAAAGGAAAAGAGGAAGGTCAACATGGGTTGGACTACTGATGCAGGGAGAATGTCATGCCTTGAAGGTAAAGAGAAAAGAGGAAGGTCAACATGGGTTGGACTACTGAGGCAGGGAGAATGTCATGCCTTGAAGGTAAAAGGAAAAGAGGAAGGTCAACATGGGTTGAACTACTGAGGCAGGGAGAATGTAATGCCTTGAAGGTAAAGAGAAAAGAGGAAGGTCAACATGGGTTGAACTACGAATGTCATGCCTTGAAGGTAAAAGGAAAAGAGGATGGTCAACATGGGTTGGACTACTGAGGCAGGGAGAATGTCATGCCTTGAAGGTAAAAGGAAAAGAGGAAGGTCAACATGGGTTGGACTACTGAGGCAGGGAGAATGTCATGCCTTGAAGGTAAAAGGAAGAGGAAGGTCAACATGGGTTGGACTACTGAGGCAGGGAGAATGTCATGCCTTGAAGGTAAAAGGAAAAGAGGAACGTCAACATGGGTTGGACTACTGAGGCAGGGAGAATGTCATGCCTTGAAGGTAAAAGGAAAGAGGAAGGTCAACATGGGTTGGACTACTGAGGCAGGGAGGAACTAACTAGGATGGAGTTCTTGGAGGATGGCAGAGAACACAGTTAGAGATTGTACGAAATGGCGGACACAACTATGCAGCAACTAGGTATCAATGAGTATTGATGTTTTTTAACTTTGTTGTACCTGTGTACATGTGTACATTTCATTTATTTATCATTAGTATTATTTGTAATTGGATATACAGTGTACATTTTGAGTATTACTTTTTTTGTCATAATTGTTTTGACAATTACCAGTTCCAACAATAATGCACTAAGTACATACATTTTGTCTGTCTGTTAATGAAAATATTTTAACAAAATGTATTAACTGATTCATGTTTTGAAATCTTCCCTCAACACCTAACCACAACAATGACTGACCAGTCATGTTTTGAGACCCCCCCTTGAGCGACTGACCAGTGGGTGAAGACTCTCTGGATGGTGGCAGTGAAGCCAACGCTGGCCGTTGTTCCTCCCCCCTGCTTCTCCACACTGTCGAGGATGGACAGAGAGGGGCCACAGAGACTGACCGTCTCAGTCGTACTGACCGCCACCAGCCTATGTGGGTGGTCAGTGTGAGTGCTGGACACAGAGGCCGGGGCGTGTGACAGGCAGTTGGGACTGTCACCTGTGATAGACTGACAAAATAAAAAAATAATAATTATGTTAATTGCATCCAAACATGTCTATTTAAATATATATGCTATAGCATTTCCATAACTTAATTTTTTTTAACTTATAGCAAAACTTGACAGCCCTGAGTACATTAATAATTGTTGTTATATTCAGATCCTAGTCTATGTTTTAAAAATAAATAAATTGCAAACTCATATCAAAACAAGCGCACATGGACTAAGTTTAATTGTTATTATCCTGAGTCTGCTGGCTAATTTTTATGTTTATGAAAAAATTTGCCAAGCCTCAATAAGGTCATGAGAGTCCAACATTGTAACCAATGTGGCACCTCACTGACTTAACACATCACTGTGTGCCAAGCAGACGACGTTATTCACCTTGTCAGTTGTTGTCGTTGAGCAGGGGAACAGATTGGCAGGACAGTCCGGGGGCTCTAAGGATCTATCTGAAACAACAGGGTGAGCATTGCAAGATTGGTGAGAATGAAAGGGGCAGACAACTTGGTACTGATGGAAGCAGGCAACTTGGTACTGATGGAAGCAGGCAACTTGGTACTGATGGAAGCAGGCAACTTGGTACTGATGGAAGCAGGCAACTTGGTAATGATGGAAGCAGGCAACTTGGTACTGATGGAAGCAGGCAACTTGGTACTGATGGAAGCAGGCAACTTGGTACTGATGGAACCAGGCAACTTGGTACTGATGGAAGCAGGCAACTTGGTAATGATGGAAGCAGGCAACTTGGTACTGATGGAAGCAGGCAACTTGGTAATGATGGAAGCAGGCAACTTGGTACTGATGGAAGCAGGCAACTTGGTACTAATGGAAGCAGGCAACTTGGTACTGATGGAAGCAGGCAACTTGGTAATGATGGAAGCAGGCAACTTGGTAATGATGGAAGCAGGCAACTTGGTAATGATGGAAGCAGGCAACTTGGTACTGATGGAAGCAGGCAACTTGGTACTGATGGAAGCAGGCAACCTAGCAAAGACTGTAGAGACAGAAAAACACAACAAAGGCAAAGTTGGAAAAAGATATAGCACACAGGAAAAAAACACAGTTGAGATGGGAGGACTGTGTGAGGAGGGACATGAGAAGACTGGAGAACGATGAAAGAAGGAGAGAGAGGACTGCTGATAGGAAACATTGGAAAGAAAGAACAGAACAAGTGGTTCAGCAATACTGTACCCTCACCCCTATACCTGACCCTCACCCCTGTACCTGATCCTCACCCGTGTACCTGATCCTCACCCCCTGTACCTGACCCTCACCCTTGTACCTGACCCTCACCCTTGTACCTGACCCTCACCCTTGTACCTGACCCTCACCCTTATACCTGACCCTCACCCTCACCTTTGTACCAGACTCTCACCCTTGTACCTGACCCTCACACTTGTACCTGACCCTCACCCCTGTACCTCACCCTTGTACCTCACCCTCACCATTGTACCTCACCCTCGTACTTGACCCTCACCCTGTACCAGACTCTCACCCTTGTACCTGACCCTCACCCTTGTACCTGACCATTACCCCTGTACCTGACCCTCACACCTCACCCTTGTACCTGACCCTCACCCCTGTACCTGACCCTCACCCTTGTACCTGACCCTCACCCCTGTACCTGATCCTCACCCCTGTACCAGACCCTCACCCTTGTACCTGATCCTCACCCTTGTACCTGACCCTCACTCCTGTACAGCAGGCAACAAGGAGGAAAAAAAATGAGCATGTTAATATTTACCCTGTTGACAAGGGCACCTCCAGAGAGCCAGCAGTGTTGACGATGGGCTGTGTTGTGTGACAATGGGTGCCTCAAGGGGGAAGAATTCGTGGAAGTGGGCACAGAGGATCACCCTTCTTCCCCCTGTGTCCAAACTCTGCCTGCGAATGAGTGTTGCAATATGAGTGTTGTGCCCATGGAATGAGTGTTCGCAATGGGAGTGTTGCACCCATGGAAAGAGTGTTCGCAATGTGAGTGTTATGCCCATGGAATGAGTGTTCGCAATGTGAGTGTTATGCCCATGGAATAAGTGTTCGCAATGGGAGTGTTGCACCCATGGAATGAGTGTTCGCAATGTGAGTGTTGTGCCCATGGAATTAGTGTTCGCAATGTGAGTATTGTGCCCATGGAATGAGTGTTCGCAATGTGAGTATTGTGCCCATGGAATGAGTGTTCGCAATATGAGTGTTATGCCCATGGAATGAGTGTTCGCAATGCGAGTATTGCGCCCATGGAATGAGTGTTCGCAATGTGAATGTTATGCCCATGGAATGAGTGTTCGCAATGTGAGTATTGCGCCCACGGAATGAGTGTTTGCAATGTGAGTATTGCGCCTATGGAATGAGTGTTCGCAATGTGAATGTTGTGCCCACGGAATGAGTGTTCGCAATGTGAGTATTGTGCCCATGGAATGAGTGTTCACAATGTGAATGTTATGCCCATGGAATGAGTGTTCGCAATGTGAGTGTTGTGCCCATGGAATGAGTGTTCACAATGTGAGTATTGCACCCATGGAATAAGTGTTTGCAATGTGAGTATTGCGCCTATGGAATGAGTGTTCACAATGTGAGTGTTGTGCCCATGGAATGAGTGTCCGCAATATGAGTGTTATGCCCATGGAATGAGTGTTTGCAATGTGAGTGTTGCACCCATGGAATGAGTGTTTGCAATGTGAGTGTTATGCCCATGGAATGAGTGTTTGCAATGTGAGTATTGCGCCCATGGAATGAGTGTTTGCAATGTGAGTATTGCACCCATGGAATGAGTGTTTGCAATGTGAGTGTTGCACCCATGGAATGAGTGTTCGCAATGTGAGTGTTGCACCCATGGATGTTTAAATTGTAAACAATTCAATTTGTAAACAGTGATCATTGGCACATATCATGGTGGCACGCATCCCTATCTGCAAATACCTTTAAATTTGGCCTGCAAAATGTTCAAATTGTAAACAAAACATTCAACCAGTAAACATCAGTTATTGGCACTTATTGTGGAGGCGGGTGTCCCTACGTTATTGGCACTTATTGTGGAGGCGGGTGTCCCTACGTTATTGGCACTTATTGTGGAGGCGGGTGTCCCTACGTTATTAGCACTTATTGTGGAGGCGGGTGTCCCTATGTTATTGGCACTTATTGTGGAGGCGGGTGTCCCTACGTTATTGGCACTTATTGTGGAGGCGGGTGTCCTTACGTTATTGGCACTTATTGAGGAGGCAGGTGTCCCTCTGTTATTAGCACTTATTGTGGAGGTGGGTGTCCTTACATTATTGGCACTTATTGTGGAGGCGGGTGTCCTTACGTTATTAGCACTTATTGTGGAGGCGGGTGTTCCTATGTTATTAGCACTTATCGTGGAGGCGGGTGTCCCTCCATTATTAGCACTTATTGTGGAGGCGGGTGTCCTTACGTTATTGGCACTTATTGTGGAGGCGGGTGTCCTTACGTTATTGGCACTTATTGTGGAGGCGGGTGTCCCTCCGTTATTAGCACTTATTGTGGAGGCGGGTGTCCCTCCGTTATTGGCACTTATTGTGGAGGCGGGTGTCCCTCCGTTATTATCACTTATTGTGGAGGCGGGTGTCCCTCCGTTATTAGCACTTATTGTGGAGGCGGGTGTCCCTCCGTTATTGGCACTTATTGTGGAGGTGGGTGTCCTTACGTTATTGGCACTTATTGTGGAGGCGGGTGTCCTTCCGTTATTGGCACTTATTGTGGAGGCAGGTGTCCCTACGTTATTAGCACTTATTGTGGAGGCGGGTGTCCCTACGTTATTAGCACTTATTGTGGAGGTGGCTGTCCCTACGTTATTAGCACTTATTGTGGAGGCGGGTGTCCCTACATTATTGGCACTCATCGTGGAGGCGGGTGTCCCTACGTTATTAGCACTTATTGTGGAGGCGGGTGTCCCTACGTTATTAGCACTTATTGTGGAGGCGGATGTCCCTACGTTATTAGCACTTACTGTGGAGGTGGCTGTCCCTACATTATTAGCACTTATTGTGGAGGCGGGTGTCCCTACATTATTGGCACTCATCGTGGAGGCGGGTGTCCCTACGTTATTAGCACTTATTGTGGAGGCGGGTGTCCCTACGTTATTAGCACTTATTGTGGAGGCGGATGTCCCTACGTTATTAGCACTTACTGTGGAGGTGGCTGTCCCTACATTATTAGCACTTATTGTGGAGGCGGGTGTCCCTACATTATTGGCACTCATCGTGGAGGCGGGTGTCCCTACGTTATTAGCACTTATTGTGGAGGCGGGTGTCCCTACGTTATTAGCACTTATTGTGGAGGCGGGTGTCCCTCCGTTATTGGCACTTATTGTGGAGGCGGGTGTCCTTCCGTTATTGGCACTTATTGTGGAGGTGGGTGTCCGTACGTTATTGGCACTTATTGTGGAGGCAAAAATCCCTACACATAAATACCTTTGGATGATTCATCGTTTCCACATTACAAGCTGTTTCCGGGTAACAAAACATATAACCTGTCTTTAATTGTCGCAAACACTGAAATGGAACCTGTGATAAAAGAAGAAAAAACACCACAATATTATGTATTGGATAAACACTGAGCAGTGGGTTAGGTAGCCACTGAGACATCAAAGACCTACACCATCTTTAGATGACAAAGCAATCAACTCACCATGGTGGGTGGATATTGACACCACAGCCAGGCGTCACCTTGGAGGAGCCACTGAATAGCACAACTACACTGTCATGGTCTTTGGGCACGGACAGTGAAGACAAATAGGAGCACTCGGTGATCAGTAGTGAGGACTCCCTCCTCACCCCTTCTACCCTCATACACAGCATCCTGGAGGCTGGAACACACACGCCTGTAACTCTCACACCAAGTGTGTACGTCACATCAGATGGGTGTATTCTATTTGCCAGATGCGCAGAATCTGGACCTTGCGAGGTGTAAAAAGATGCAACTAACTGATGTTAGTTTTGTGTGTCCCACCGCACGGTGCACATGTCTGTCTTGTAATACATACAGTAGTATTTGTAAGTTAAAAGAAGAAATGTTTGTACATGGTGAGTAAATATATGAATAGTTTTCTATATTTGTGGTCATGTGACGCAACATCTCTGCCTGCGACATGCACAGAAACTGCAGAGACAGCCTCTCGGGGCTCTTTCGTTGTGGAAAGGTCACTCCGCAGACACACAAAATTCACTCCGCAGACAGACAAGAGACAACTATAATATACCCAATGTTTCCTAACCTAATTAATATAAATATATTGTAATACAGGAGCAATTATGCAATTTAATTTTTTAATAAATTTAACCGGAACGCGACCATAACTACACAATAATTGGCATTGTACCTTGCTCATTTGTTGCTGCTGTTGTTGTTGTATCAGATGTTGTTGCTGCTGTTGTTGTTGTATCAGATGTTGTTGCTGTTGTTGTTGTTGTATCAGATGTTGTTGCTGTTAATGCAGATGTTAATGTTGATGCTGTTGTAGTCATTGCTGCCATTACTGTTGTTGTTGCTGATGTTAATGTAGATGCTGTTGTTGTCACTGCTGTCATTGCTGTTGCTGCTGTCACTGTTGTTGCTGTTGTCACTGGAGTGGCTGCTGTGCCTGCTGTCCTGGCTGTGGTGAGTTTGTGGTTCCAGAATGCCACAGCCGACTTCTCCCGAGCAATGAGCCTCTGAAGCTGGTCTGCCAAACCATGTCTGAAGAGAGGGAAAATTGATACACAAATTATTCAGACTAACTATTACCTTTTAAAATAATATACCACCTTTATTTTAGACTCAGATCTCACAAGTAATTAAATCATTAATTTTGGTTACATGTTAATCTAAAAAGTGGAAATGAAAACAAAGAAGCATATTGAAGGGAAAGCCTGTCACAGTATTACAAACGTCAAATGGAATGCTAATTGTTATTAGTATTAGACAAAAAGTATTGTCTATTATGTGGATGTATTTTTTTAGTTATCATTTTTTGTTGACCGAGTAGTTTGTCCAAAGATTTCAATAACACATTTGTACAAATGAGAAAGCATGTTGTAGTAGATAACAAATAGGATCAATTCTTCCCTAAGGAGGTCTGAAATGAAATTATTTGTAGTGGGTACTCGACGGAACAAATCATGTTGACATATAACTGTGTATTTGAGTAATCTGCACAAAACATACCTGATATATTTGGGTTTCTTTTTTGTTGAGTCGGCAACATTACTCTCTTCCATTGCATCATTCTGTTTCTCTGGTGTCGTGTCCTGCCACTGCAGACATTTCACCCAATCACTGACCTTGCTTCTATTTGCTGCTGCATCACTCTGTGGTGATGGACTCACAGACGGGGTGAGGCTGGCAATGACTGGCGACAGCGAACTGGAAGTCTGAACAACACGCTGCAAAAGATCATCAACATTTTAGATACAGCACAGAAAATAAATATTACATTAGGATTTTGTTAATTTTTACATTATTTTGTTATTCTTCTGTTCTTATGTTTTATTGTGTTAATCTCATCATACTGAAGGATTCATTGTAGAGTGTGGGTTTGTACTATAGTTTAGAGATACTGATACACTGAAAGGTTACAAACTGCCCCTTGCTTCCCCTGACACAGACACCAAGTAGAAGAGATCAGCTGTTCTTAGTGTCTTGTCCAAAAGACACAGGCAAAGTCATATAAACAAAACTGGCCACCATTCAGGTGGAGTCGAACCCTGCTTCATTGATCAACAGTCTGGAGCTTTAAGGTAGCAGTTGATTTCTTTATTTTTTTCTTCATAGAACATTAGTAGGTGTCAGTATGAACATGTGTACTATTAAAAAAACCAAGGCACTATCACCATATGTCACCAATCAGTCCTTTAAAAACTAGTATTTTTAGTGTGTCTGTGGAAAGCTGTGGAAAGTCCCTTCAGATTCTTGAAAACTGACGATGTTTCCATAGTGACGATCACGTGTGCGTCAGCCCAGTTCAAACATAAATTCATTCACCATGAATGCAGATCATAATAGTCTGGTTATTCTCATGCCTATGCTGTTGTATTATAATTACCTAAATACATCATGCTGTCAAATCACCAAATACTGGCCGTACTTTTGTTAATTCTCTGATAATGCGCCATTTGCAGTGACACGTGACTGACCCCAGCAGGTGTCAATCAATCTTGTCTACCACAACAAGTTCAACACATGGCCCTTCGTAACACAATATCATGAGACAACTTGGTGGGAAAACGTTGGTGGGAAATATTAGTAATAGAAGTGTCTAACAAACTGTGTTGAAATAAGCCACATGCCAGTAAAAAAAATAACATTTCTAAGCAAAAAACAAGCATCTGGTGACACTTTTATTATTGGTAACAACCAGGAAGTATTACTTAATGTAACTTTTTATAAAAAAAAACTACAATACTTACAAAGCATAACTTGGCATAAGAACTCTTCTAGTTCTAGTTGTTTCCAGCACTCGGCAACGTTCTATTAATTGACTAGTCTGTATTATTGTGGTTACAATGTTATGATCTTATGAGGTCTCATTCAACTAGTCAGCCTTTTTCAGAACATTATCGCCAAGCCGACCTTTCTATGCTGGCACTGAGGGTAGTCACTGCCAGGGTGCTTGTCGTCCTCAGTGGTTCTTTTACGTCCCAAATTGAGACGGGACCGACATTAACGTGATCTCCGAGTCACGAGGGATACACAGTCCCCAATGTTGAGAGCCAGGTTTTTACACCAAATATACCATACCTGCCCGGTCCGGGTATTGAACTCGGGTCGCCGGCATGTCAGGCGGGTGTGCTAACCACTACACTATCGCGTGCCCCCACTCGACTTGTGTTTACCCAAAATTGCACAGGATGGTTTTGTTTGGTGAAGGGGTCGTGCCAAAAATGCAGTACGGAGTTTTGCTGTCTTTCAACATTGTAGCAAAATGTTTATGAAGCTGTATCAAACTTAATATGCATTTGTTTACAAAAAACCCGTATGAATGTCAATAACATTTGTATTTACAACCATACAAATTTTTCTTTTGGGGAGTTTCTCAAAATGAAATAAAATGCCATTTTAAGGTGATTTTTGACATATTTTTAATTGTCTTTAAACACATTTAAATATCTCTAAACAACATAAAAAATCTATTCTTTTTGGTCTGGAGTATTGTTTAGTATCTGAGGCAAACTCTGAGAAAAAATGGTTAGCTTACCTTCAAAACTTATATTAGAAATTATTCATTCAAAAGAAGCATATAATAGCCGGTGCAGCCACTTTAAGGGTTAGATAATTAAAAATAACAGTGACTTTACGTGATCATTTGTGATTTTGTCAAATTCTTCACTTTCTTCCTCTGTGTCTGAATCATAATCTGATATGGACACCTCCAGAGACTGGAACAATCAATCATACAAGAAAACAGTGCATTGCTTAATATTTGAAAAGGATGCAAATACATTTATATTAGACATTTATGAACTAAACATCAATAAAAAATGTATTACACATAATGTTCAAATATGACGGCATAAATTAATTTTGCAAATAATAATTACCTTTCTTTTTACAGCACAATAAGGTAATAACTATTATTCAAATTGGTAACTAGATCAAAGTATTTGTGTCTATCTCAGACAAATTTAATGCATTAAATATTCATAATCATGACGCACAAAACATAACAAAAAGAGAACATTTGTTGATCTACTTTCAGTGGTTACCATATGTTGGCGTCCCTCACACCAGAGGACTGAGCAGCATACATACGTCCTGCAGGGAACTCTGTGGCCCCACTGCCCTTCTGTCTCCCCGAGGCATCTTCCCTCCTCCTCCCCGTCTCACAGCATGTGTCTTCCTTGATCCCGCAGGCTTTGTAAACGTTCTCCCTCTGAATGCACTTGTTGACCGACAACTGGGCCTTTCTTTTGATGGGCACACACTTGTGGCGAGTTCCTTCCTGTGTCGAGTGTTCTTGTTGCATTGCTGTGAGGATGCGACCTCCTGTCCCTCTCGACTGTCGGCCTCACTCTCTGACGTCCAATCTATGTCCACTGGTGTGCTCTCATCGTCTGGGTTAGGACCTGAAATGTTTAGCTTAATGTACAAGTAAACTATCAATAATGTAGTAGAATTATAGATGTATACAATTCCATGCAATTTCTGTGCCTTTTTAATGATCCATTAAAAAAATCTATGTACCAAAACAGACTTACATTTGAGCATAATAATTACAAACCAAGGGTAGCAGCTATAAATCACCATTATAGTATTTGGATTTTTTTAAACTTGTTGCCACACTGGCACCCCATGAAGGTGAGTGGTTTGTCACTCATGGTTTCCATACAGCCGGAGAACTGAACATTATATGTGTCCACCATTTTATTTCTGAAAACTTTGAATTCTATGCCTCTCCACGCCGTTTAGAAAATCCGTGGATATCAATACCTTAATTTTAACTAATGAAATTCCATGTTATTCAAGGATTTCCATGCCTGGTACGAACCCTGACACATGCAGAAGACACAAACACACACACACGTGTAAACACGTATAAACAATACTTTGTCCTACTTTTATAGGGCCACACCTTCAGCAAACATACATTGGCCTTACCGGAGGGGTACCTAGCCTTGTGTGAGTTTGAAATTATCACAGGTAACCTTATTTGCTGCATGAGGTCTCTCAGTAGGGAGGAAGTTGCACATTTTTAGAGCCCTTGCATGTAGGTTCACAAACTGATGTTCAATTAGTTATTTTTAAATTTACTATTTTTGTGAACCTTCTAAGCGAGCTACAGAAAATATTTATTTCAGTTATCACACAAAATCTTACCAGATTCTTCTTTTGCTGCTTCGAAGCCTTCCATCCTTCTCTCCCAGTCCTTGTCGCCATGACAACCAACAGATATCCTACTCTGTTTTGGTGCCATTTTCTTCGGAGTGTCAAAACAGCTAACTACCACTTGGTTTTCGGGGCAATCATAGTCGAGCTGGAATTAAATGTACGGGGTACGTGGGCACCATTGTACTTCTTCACAATTAGAATAATCGTACAATGTGGTAAAGATTACATTGTAGAGAATCCCTGAGGACAACACAATAAGTCTATTCAATTTGTTTGCTTTTTACCATTATATAGTATCAATTTCTAAACTGAGAATTGTTTAATCACTTCTTATTTGTGTTTATTTAGTAAGGTCATGAATTCTGTGAGCCCTGCCACTAGGCAGTGAGGAATTATGTACATGACTAATGTTGGATTACTTGAAGATATAAACTATATAAAGTGACATTTTAAATACACACTTTGCCATACTGATACACCCTGTATGTACTGATACACCCTGTATGTACTGATACACCCTGTATGTACTGATACACCCTGTGTGTACTGATACACCCTGTATGTATTGATACACCCTGTATGTACTGATACACCCTGTATGTACTGATACACCCTGTATGTAGATACAACCATTATGCATCACATATTAAATATCATATTACAGCTGTATATATTAAACTAATTGATAACAAAATATAATGTGTCATATTTAAACAAATTTAGCACTATTTTAAGTTAACTTTTAATCTGATATACAATGTTGTTCCAGTGACTGGTGCACTGCTTAGTAATTATGCTCCCCCTTTTTATAGAAGTGAAATCACACATGAAAACAGATTTTCAGTAGTGAAAGTACAACTTAAAATTGTATAAAAAAAAATTAATGATGCGCTGTGATCACATTGCAGAAACTTTCTAGACAACAGTTCACTGTACTCTTAGCCATAAGATGGCATCATGTTTCTATTGCTACTAGCAAACAGCTCTCGTTTTATTGCTCCACCTGTGGTCACTGTGACAGCATTGGAAAACAAGCAAGTTTGAGTTGGCTGATGTCCTGTGGGCAGCATGATGATTGTCTGTTTAGTTACTTTAGTACCACTCAAGTAACTGAGCTGGCATTTGCTTGCAATTACAAAAAGGCAAGCGACCGCACTGTCATCACTAGCTGTCTGTCTTAAGTCGTACATTCTTGTGGTGTGCCGTCTTCTATCAAACGAGCGCCGGATGGTTTGAAAAATGTGCTGAATCTGTCCATGTTGCCTGAGGTAAGGTTGCACGTGTATCATCTTAAAAATGTCCATACCTTCATTATACAACCAAAGGTATTTTATTTATTAAAACCTGTTTCTCTTAATCTGTGAACCACTAGGCGAATTAGCATTGGAATGACTATTAAAATAAATATTATATAGCCACCAAGACATCTCTGATACATTTAGTAACATTCATTACCACTACAGGTTTTAACTTTGGTATAACTTCATCAGACTATAGGTCCAACGTTCTAAAAAAATCCTCCGGGCCAGTTAAAATTTCATTTCATAATCTAGGTAGGTAATACTGTTATTTGATGCGATTGAGAATTAATTTAATAGGGTATCCAGATTTATGGTAATCAATCATATATATATCCATCACAATGGGAAGGCCACTTCACTTGTGTGACAAATTATGGCGCCGCACCATGGAGCCAGTCAGGATAATTGAGGCTACGTTTTGCATTGGTGAACTTTCCAGGAAGACAGTCTGATGACAAACTGATTTATTCAAAAATCTAAGAGACGAGGGCAACAGATACGTAATTTAACTGCTACCATAAGATGACATCACCTCATTTTGGCGATCTGTACAGCCTATATTTATATGCAGTATCTATCTGTTCTGGGAAAGATCCAGCCCAGCTAAGCAAAGTTGTCAGCAACGAACTACAGAAGCTACATATCTGGTTTTCAGTTAATAGATTATCCTTAAACGTTGCTAAGACAAAGTACACGTTGTTTATAGTAAGACAAAAAATATTGATGTAAAAATTGATAATACAACTATTGATAGAGTATGTATTACTAAGTTTTTAAGGGTCTTAATAGACAAATAAGCTTAGCTGGAAAGATCATGTAAATATGATCAAGTCTAAACTAACAAAATCTATTGCCATTATATACAGGACAAAATATTTACTACATAAAAAGTCGCTTTTTATACTATATCGTTCATTATTTCTCCCGTATTTATGATACTGCTGCGAAATTTTGGGAAATACGTATAAACATATATTAACAGTGTTTACATATCACAAAAAAGTTGTATGGATAATATGTAATAAGAATACATTAAGTTATACTAATGCACTATTTTATGATCTAGGCATTCTTAAAATTTATGACTTAATAAAATTAAACATTTCTATCATAATATTTAAAGCTAACAATAATTTGCTGCCTGATAACCTTAGATTTTTTTAATGCCAAATATACTACAGCCAGAGCTGGGACATAACAAAGTACAAGTACTTCGTTACTGTACTTGAGTAGAAAAGTTTACTTTTCATGAGTAACGAAGTACATTTTTAGAAGTACTTTTACTTGTAACGAAGTACAAATGTGTGTACTTTTCATAAATGTAACGAAGTATCCATAATTTATGCATTAACAATTTGGAGCTCAAAAAATATTAGTAATGAACGCTGAAGCCCGGAACTGGTTTCCGCCAGCATATGCTGATGAAGTCACCATTATAATGTTTTATTTTAATCATCCAATTGTGAAGTGGGCATCTGAATATTGCCACACTGAGATTTTCGATTATACTTATAGCATCCCAGGCCAAAAACCTGGCCAAATGAGTACAACCAGAAACTCACCTATCGACATGACCAAGTTGTTTCTCATGTGGATAAATTATGCAAGTACCATTCAGGTGTTTCAGGCAGCAGACTTGACATTTACATAATCTCACCCAACCCTTGACTGAGATAGCATTGGGGAGCACGTGTTGATGATTTGTCAACTATCTACCACCACCGGTCCCTATCTCGTGTTGCTGTAGATCTTTGAGCAGCAACTCAGTCCATTCTGTGATGTTGTCGAGCCACATCCTTCTTGGTTTTCCCTTTTTTTGTGTTTCCCATTTACATAATATGTCAAATTAATAAGAGTCCATTTAATTTAAATAGTATTTTGTGGTTCGAATGTTATGTAGAAATTGAAAGATGTTTACTCCTATTTGATGAAAGAATCAACTTAATTGGTTACACTAATGCAGGGTAAGTAACCAATCATAATCGTAATGACATGGTATGGAGATGTCACTTGTGTCGAATCCGGACCCACCTTGATTTTGCCGTTATAACTTGAGTTTTGCCTAACTTTGATACCTCAGTGCATTAGTCTCATTATTCAACATTATCCCAGGCATATCTACGTTTAAGAATATTGCGTCTTTGCGCACTTTTGAGGCGTAAATAGCACCTAGGTTTGCATCAATAAATGTCGCTATATAGCTCATTTTATGAACACGATGCGGTATTGCACTACCACAGCAGTGCAAACTAGCACAAACCGGGTCACTACTTGGGCTTCAAAAGTGTGCTAAGACACAATGTTTTTGTAATATAAATATGCCTGGGAATCGGATGATGCTGAATGATGGAACTTACACTCTGAAGTATCAAAGTCAAGCAAAACTCAAGTTATAATGGTGAAATTGACGTGTTTCCGGATTCTACACAAGTGCCGAGACGTCTTTTAATCCAGAGTGGTACCACATCATGGAGTCTGGATAAGAGAGGCTGTGTAGTGTAATTATTGAAACTGATTCTGAAACATCAGAATCATATGTATTTTTTATATTTGTACATTTTATTATTTTGTACTAATCATATACATACGTGACTACGTGAATTATAGTATAATAATTGTTCTTTATATGTGTAGGCTTTTGGGATGTGTGCAATATTCACACATTCTATGGGTTTGACTAAAAGGCGCATGACCACGCACGACCACGAAGTTAACGAACGACCACGTACGACCATGTAATATAATATGTTGGTGGATAGTTTGACCGTTGATGGTATATATATGGTTTGTGTGTGCATTATTTAAAATTCTGGGTCTGTATTTCGTCCAGGAGTTACACAATTTAGGCATTTTATCCGATCTTCCGGACGAATATTTAGTCTTGGTCCAGTAGCGCCACCTGGCGAATGGAACCGGCGAGTTACTACAAGCGATGATAAAAGTTGCGAATTTTGTTACTCCAATGTGAAGAACATATCTGAAATTTGGCGAGCTGCAAACACATATCTCCTACGTGCCACCAACAGCCCGCTTGGTTACTAACACTACATACATTTTGGCCGTGCGTGGTCGTGCGCCTTTTAGTCATACCGCATTCCGTCATTCATCTTATAATTTCTCTAGTGTGATTTACGGGTTTGACTAAAAGGCGCACGACCACGCACGACCGCGAAGTTAACGAACGACCACGCACGACCGTGTAATATAATATGTTGCTAGATAGTTTGGCCGTTGATGGTATATATATGGTTTGTGTGTGCATTAATAACAATTTTGAATCTGTATTTCACCCAGGAGTTACACAATTTCGGCATTTTATCCGATTTTCCGGACGAGTATTTAGTATTTGCACAGTAACGCCATCTGGCGAATGGAACCGTAGAGTTACCACAACTTACAAGCGATGATTAAAGTTGCGAATTTTATTACTCCAATGTGAAGAACATATCTGAAATTTGGCGAGCTGCACACACATACCTCCTATGTCCCACCAACAGCCCGCTTGGTTACCAACACTACATACATTTTGGTCGTGCGTGGTCGTGCGTGGTCGTGCGCCTTTTAGAATGTCATATCGTGATTTACTATAACACATTGTCATATACAGTTAGGGGATACATAAAATACTTCTTGTGTATTCCGTTCAAACAGCATTATGTATAATACATTATATGTCACAACAAAATCATGTTGAGGCGATTACAACCTGTCTGTTTGGATGTTTGTTTGAATAAAACATATTGAATTTAATTTGCAGACGATAATATTGGGCGATAATTAAAGACGTAATGGTCAACTGCGTAGTAAGAAAACTATTACGATTTGTCTACCAATGACAGCTCACCTTTCTCTTTCGTTTCGATGTGCTCCCAATTTTGTACATATCTGTGTTTTGCAGTAGCACCGTTAAATCAAGTAAGGCACAATAAACCAAAGTAATCTCGCCAAAAACAAGGCATTCTAGTCTTGGTTACCGTGCAATATAAATATAGGTGTCGACAGCTAAGTGCGTGCAATATGCAAATATGGGCGAATGTATATCAAATAAATGTTGTTTACGTATAAATCTGAACCTGGGTAAGTGCTATAATAATGTTGAACAAAATTGGAAAATAAATAATAAGACTGACATGATTAATACTTAAATTATTACCGTTTCACAATTCACATACTCGTACTTCAATAAAATATAACCAAAACGGTAACAGCATTAAATTGACAATAAGTAAACACGTTGCTGTAACACTTAACAGTTATAACAATTAAAGTTTTATTTACATGCGTCATCGATTAAATAAATTTGATCAGTTTTTATTTAGGAGTATTTTACTATACTAAAATTATCGTAGTAACGGGTTAAATACAGTTTTGCCATTTCAGCCGTTGCTCGCAAGGCCGAGGCGTTTACGAAGATTTACGGCTAACAAAACGTTGAAGTTATTTTTGACGACTTTTCCTTGTATATCAATGGATTCGCCAGGAGGCAGTTCGATGTCTTCTCTTGGTGCTTCCGAAGCAACTAAGCTGCTTAAAGAGATGTTGAAGATGGGCGGGCTGGGGAACCCTGGCCTTGGGAAATCCCGTTCCGAAAGCAGCGGTAAATAAAACAAGCATGCTAAAAGTAAAACTTTGGCGCGCTTTATATATGCTTGAGCCACGAAAATGCCGCCACTTTTGCACAAGTCATGCAGTAATGCAATAATTTCACCAGTCGAACTGACCATTTTAAACAAAATCGGATAGATTTATGGATTCCCGTATAAAAAAAACAAGTTCAACCCGGACCCAGTCACAACGTTGGGCCAAGGCCCAGGCTCAATGGCAATGCAGTACCCAGTCGGCCACTACCCTCAGGCTCTGGCAGTGATGCAGCCGCAGGGCCAGAACCAGAGGAAAGGGACGTGTTATTTAATGCCAGTTTCAGCAATATTATGTGCCAATCAAAATGACACAATTTTGAGGAGTTCTGTCTCGCCATCAAATTGGTGACATATCTACCCAATTCATACATGTGTATTATATAATATATATATAATATTGGTCACACATGCAAGAACTGGCTGATTGCACTGCTCTGTCTAAAAAAAACTAGATTCCACAGTCATCAGTGACTGTGTACCCATCTGCTGACAGTGCACCCCTCTCCAGGTTGTATACGTATTACATAATGATTGGCAATTTACAAGTGGTGCAAAGTCATGACACTGATGTATAGAGTGAATTATTATGTAGCTGCTGTAAAATAATGTATTGAGTAAGTGGGTCTACTAAATATAGCACCTGTCACATGTTGTACTTTTGCGTGAACAGATACGTCCACTGCCAGTCTGGCATCTCATGTGAAAGCAGCATTGGAGAACTCTGGCAGGTAATGTGTGAAACAGGCTGACTAGCAGATTATTTCATTCCATTGTATGCACATGTAGCATGTTTTTTTAGATGACCTCAGCAGTTCTGCTGTTGATACTTAGCACCTAAGTTTTTATATTGTGTTTGATATATACATTATTTGAGTGTGATATATTTTATGCCTCATTGTGTTAAAATGTGGTAAACCAGTAATTACCAATTTACTATTGTTGTCAAAGTACAGTTATCTAGAGATAGTGATCAATGTATATACTATATACATAGAATGACTGAATTGTGACAAAATATCATAATTTACTGATTAGTTGTAGGCAATAAAAGCAGGACTATGTTTTCCCATGAACTATTTGTTAAACGTGACCTATGCTGTGTAACATGTATGTGTATATTGAGTCAACATATGTAAGCTACATCATTTTCATTTCAGTTATCTTAATGAGAACTTGTCCATTCAGTTTAATGGAAAAATCATGTTTTATAGTGTAAACTACCAGGTAAATGTTCTCTAATGTAGTTACCACCAGATAGAGAGTTTGCATAATTCTGTGGTTGTGGTGACGAATCCATATCATTAGTAATGTCACCTGAAGCCAGGTTGGTTAATTAAAACATCTGGGTGGTCTGTAAGTTATAATAGATAGTTTTATACAGTTGCAATGAAAAACGAATTGACAAGTCCCTTTAATTATCTGACACTTATCTTAGTTATTGTTGGATGAACTGAATGTATAATTGTTTAACATTTTGTAGCATATTGTGACATTCATTGGTTTTAGTTCACAAAGCATAGACAAAGTGGAGATTGACCAAGATTCAAGACATGAGAACGGGAATGCTACCTTTGAAGAAATGTCTTTGCCTGGAGCAGAGCCAGTTTCAGGCATACAGACAATGTAAGCATTTGTCTTATTCACAAAAGTAGCCAGAAGTACATGTAGACATTTATAGAATGTAAGACATAATCCACATATGCTTATGCTAACTTACAACTGATTCAACATCTAGTTTGCCTTGGACAACTGCTTATTATCTTTCTAAGTGTGAAATGGCAATTTATGACACAATCTTTCCTGTTTCTAGTCATCTGCAGGGGACGGACACAAGCAACAGCTTTATGATCACTGGCCGACATGTTGAGATCATCGAGAGTGAAGCGAGCGGGTCAGCACAGGCGACCTCTGGCAGCAATAAGGTGTGTACAGTCGAACCTTGCTTTATGGTCACCTCAGTAATACAGCCACCTCGCCTGTCAGTGTCAAATTATTCCCATACCAATATAGCATAAGAAATTATTCCTGCTAATACATTTACTTAGCTACTCATGTTACTTTGCCCCAGTCCCAAGGGCGACCCTAATAATGTGGTTTCATGTCAGCATTTTGGTGTTCATTACATGATAGCACTTCCAAGAAAATCGCAGGAAAATTATAGCCGATGTTGAGAGCTGGATGCCTCTCTTGGATTTAAATTACTTCGCTTCACGAAGAGCACGAGGGAACACCAACTAAACGAGGGCCACAACATCATGGCCAAAGATACTACAGTGCTCGTCAGAGAAAATAATTTCACACCTAAGATGCTTTCAGTAATAGTTATACATTATCTTATAAATATATCTTGCATATGTCTCCCAAATATATCTGTGACACTTCTTCAAAGGGACATGTCATCTAATGTGTTTGTCGATGATGTTTTAGGTGAAGATAAACCCTGTTGTGAAGTTTGAGTGGGAGCACCGTTACTACACAGGCAACATGGTGGCGGTACACACAGACTGCGTACACGTCGCATATGTTCTTAAAGGTACACAAACACGTGCACAGTTTACTGATTCAAGTGTGTTCACTTGGCTGTATAATCAGGGTTTTTGTTAAGAGCCGAGACTCGGGTAATTTACCCGGCTTTGGCAATCCATGTACCTGGCTATTGAGAACGGAGAAGGAAGCTTTTTAGTAGCACAGGCGTGATTTGCAAGATACCGCTTTCGAGTGCCTTTGTATTACAAAATGTGCTATACGGCATCTATAAGCCTAAGTTCCACAAACTGTTCAGCGCGTGTCATAGAACGCAATATTTTATTCGTATTTTATAACATCACATGCCTGAAACTATGTTGAATGGTGGAAAAGACACATTGATGTGTAAAATGTAGACAAATAGTTAGGCTGTAGTTATGATATATAACAGTGACATCATACACTTATCAGTTCTATTTTTAAACATTTAGAATTAACACTATCAGCTTGCTAGATCCATTCAAAGTATCTTATTTGTATAGTGTATATATGTCATTCATAAAGATTTCACGATGCCTAGCGAACACAATGTTACAACCTCGTTATGTTGGAAACAACATATTGATGTTAATAACAAATCTTGTTTTGTATTAAAAGAACTAATAGACTGACAGTGTATTATTATTAACTCAGTGGATAAGGAAGGGAATTCTACTGGCAGTTATTCTTATGATGGACACATTTCTAGTATAAAGCTTACGATAACACTATGTATTTTGATAATTATTAATGTTATGAATGTTACGAGCACTTCAGGAAACACCCCTCCTGTGCTTCGACTTGGAGCTAGCACTGTCACTTGGTTAGGGCATGTTACGCGGTCCTTGCTTTGGGGGTCATGGTCCCTGCTATTAGCACACTTAACAAATAACAGTGGATGGTTTCATGTGTTTGCAATGTCAAAATAAACATTATCCGTTTAAAGGCTTCAAACTGTCCACTCTGCTCCAATACATGATGTGGAACTTGGTATTTTTGAGATCAAAAATGGCTGTTTGCATCAGTTTGTGTTTACCTGTTTCATTCGTTAGGTGGCGTGACTGTTGCAGTCTGTTTCCCCCGAGATACGGGGTAATGACCTAACGACTCCTCTATGAGATGTATTTTGGGAGATTGCGAGCTAATGCGATTACCCCTTAATGAGTGCCCTGCTACAGACAGAAGTGGATACATGTGGGCAGATTGTTTTTATGCTAACCACTGAATGACCATATAAACTAATACACTTGTTTAAAAGCACAGTATTTGATCATTACAGTTATTAATTTGAATGTTTTTAGTCAAAAATAGTGTACAAATATTAAACTGCATGCCGAATGGAAAAGTCTGTATTCATAAACAAAAAACAAGTCAGTTATACAGTACTTTTAATTAAAACACATTTACCTAGCCAATTTCGATAAAATGACTGGACTATGTTACAGGGAAGAGCGGAGGCATCGTGCGTATCATCAACAGGAAGACTGCACAGAGAACCCTGCTGAAGGGGTTCACAGGGAGGGTGCAGGACATTGCGTTCGCCCAGCTCTCCTCCCTCTTACTGGGTTGTGTGGACGAGGTGGGGGACATGTTTATCAACGAGATCCACGAGGCATCGGACGGCTCCATCACGTATCCATTATTAACAAATTCATACCTTCTAAGTAAATAATGGATGATTCATTTGATTATATCACAGCAAAACAAAAATATTAAATGTGACAATGTTTGATAAAAATGCACCAATAAACTTACGATGAATAGGTTTTATAAAAAAATTCTGAGTGCATAAAAAGCATTATGAGTAGGTGCTAACTGTTAATGGTTACTGTTAGACATGCATAAAGCAGTGCTGTGATACACGCGCACTGCCTCATGTAACCCAAACATTAAAGTAGATGCATTTCAGCATAACAGAAAATGTGTTCTGTCAACTTGTGAAACTTTATGTGAAGATCTTTAAGAGTTGCTCACAAGTCTGCGGGAACAGCCTTGACCTTAGTCCAGAACCACTCTGTTGTTAAATGTCACTCGCCCCAAAGAGTCACCGCCGTGCAACAATCACCGCCTCATCTGGTGTCCATACATTGGTGATGCGGATGACTCATCAGCGGCGAACACAACAAACACGACGGACAGTCTGAGCACTTGCGACTACAACAAGATGCTGGTGCTGACACACGACAATACGGTATGAAATGTTACACAACTATTCAATTTTGGCATTGCTGTGTTGTCATAATTTTAAGTGATGTCTAGAAAATCATAACTGAAAGTGGTTTTAACTTTGTTACATCATAAGGAGCACTAATTGACATAAATTTGGTTGATGCTCAGTTGTGAAGGGAAAGTAGTTTTAATTGATGATTTCAATTGTTACTACAGAAATGATTGCAACTGTTATAAGAAGCAAACAAATATAAAATATTTTTTGGGGAAAACTATCCAAGTAATGGCATGAAGTTTGTTCTCTGCATAACACTTGGAATTGATTCTAGTCTAGTATGGCTATGCTGCATTCTAAGCATCGACAGATAACCTATCAGTGTCTTACTTCAGGTTGACATCTGGAATGTAGACATGGTAACAAAGGAACATGGCACTGGCCCAATGTCATCCACTGACGTCATCACTGGACTACTCAGAATTGACCAGGACGGCCACAAAGCAGTATGTTGTTGTCTTTAACTCTAGTAATGTCATGGGCAGAAATTCGGCCCAACCTTATCTGTCTTTGTTGTAACAATTTTCATTTCCTTCACGTGCAACTGACACGCAAACATTTTGTGTCTGGATAGCTGACAGATTTTTCGAGATCGTGTGTATTTATTTATGAGCAGATTCAATTTCAGCTACTCACAATCTAGCTTACAAAACACGTGAGGCGGTTGACGCCCACATTTTGGTGATTTCACTACGTCCTGCACACTGAATTTATGCATCCATTCATAAAGTCTAGACCCCTGCATACGTGGTATTGATGGAAAGCTCTGTCATTGGCTGATCTTCAAAAAATGACATCAGTGAGCTGACTTAATTCAGCAAATCAGAACCATGGTTTCAAATGTAGTGTCATCAGCCCTCCAAAACGAAAGTCGAAAACAAAATGGCGGAGCAATGTTCAGCAATTTATCCACTTTTAAAGTTTACTTCGGATTATCTTTATTTTGACAAAATGCCTGACAATATTAATAAATAAGGTTATTATACTAGTTCAGATAGAACGACTTTGGGGTGCGAAAGTTTGGCAGCTAACATATATGGCTACATTTGTCTCACTGGATGTAGAACATACAACCACTCAATAATTATCTGGCAGCATGATGAAATGTTTATTTTTTTATTTTTTTTTTTGGATGAAGGATGAAGTTCAGATATTAATATCCCCATGATTTTAGTATGTGGTATAGTTATTATAATTTTATTATAATAAAGCATTCCTTTAGCAATAAAATGATACCTCATTCATATTTTTATGACAAACATTAGTAAAGTAATTATTTTTATAGGAACGGTATGCTACAGAGGTTTTTCAGTGGTCACTTCTAGGGTTAATGTTGATAAAACAACTTGTAATCTTTGTTTCATTGCAAAAGAAAGAAGATGTGCCTAAGGCAGGTTTCAGTTATACAAAATAAATTTATTTATAGTTTTCATTTCACAGTTACACTTTAAATATGTTTAATAAAATTACACCATTAAAATTACATTACGTTTTGCAGGGCATAATGTAATGTAATCTTTATTTGTTAATTATGTAGAAGATGTGTCTGAATTTTGATAGTTTGTATATGCTCTGTATAGAATGTGTGGAACAGCACTTTCTTCATGTAATATTTGGGATATGAAGCTAATGCTATAATTAATTATATTTGTAATTGTACAAGTTCACGTAAGAAACTAATTACCATTATACTGCGATATAAAAATATTTGATTAATATTTTGTATGAATTTTTGTATATATTATATATATATTAAGATGAATTAATAAATACAAAATATATAATAAATAACTAAAATATGTGTTCATCATAAAACAAAAGTGAAAGTAGCCATCTACTCTCAGACCACCTGTTGTTGCAGCCAATCACCTCTGCCGCCTTCTCCCCTGACGGCACGGCCATTGCCACTGCCGCACTCGACGGACAGGTCAAGTTCTACCAGGTCTACTTCAGCGACAACACCCCGCCCAGGTGAGAGACACATTCTCTGCTCTGCTCAGCCACCCCACCCAGGTGACAGACTCATTCGCTTCTCTCCTCATTTGTACTCATCAAATTACTTTGTCATCGTTAATGTTGAAATGCTTCGTTTTTAGTTATGAAAATTCTTTTGTAATATATTGTAGAAATTGATAAGTATCACACTTCTGTTCATCTCCTTCCACCATCATTACTGTTTATTTAAGTGTTCACATGTTGCAAATGGAGTATGTTGTCATAATGGAATGTGTTTATTTTGGGCCAAAAAATTGTATAAAAATGTGATGGTTACTTGGACTGTGACATGTAGAAATATACATATTATAATAATTCACTTGTTGAACCACATATGTCGCATTGCTGTGAGATCTGGGGAAATATTATCAAGCTATACGGATTATTTATAACCTTTTCCAAACGTGCTTAAATTTCATGATTTAATTAAATACAAGGCTATGATTATACTTTATAAAGCAAACAATCACTCTTTAAATGGTCGTGTTCAAGCATTATTTGAACCAACCGCAGCTATACACATGCATGATACCAGACAAAGCAAACTGTTCTATGTTAATAAGACAAACACCTCTCTCCGACTCCTGTCACTCACTGTCAAGGGTATAAAAATGTGGAACAATTTAGCAAATAAATTGACTTGGCTTCCAAGTTTAACACATTTTTAAAAAGCATTCAAATTGTCATTACTTTCTACGTATTTGTTAATTGGAGATGATGTTTAGTTAAACCCATGTATTAGTAACACAAGCACTATGGTCAGTTATCTATATGAAATGTTGAGTTTTTGAAAGTATACTATTTACAACAATAAAAATATCTTGTTGTAGGTAAAGAAACCTGCTTCTGTTTGGCTGTTTTGTGAAACATGTTGGTGACATTAATGTTGTTGTTTGCTGCTAGGTGTCTGCACCAGTGGACCCCCCACGAAGGCAGGCCATTGTCCAGTCTCTTCTTCCTTGATGACCACAAACACCCTAATCCAAAGTACGTACTGGCAGTCTCGGTCAGCAGACAGACATGAAAGCAAATATTTCTGAAAATGTTAAGATGTTAGACTGCATGGAGATACATTTGTAATCGTGTACGAATTGTAAGTAATTCACTGTATCAATTATTTATCAGTATTTCCACCATAATACCTGAGTGATATCTCATTCTGATGATAGTTTGTCTGTCCCTTTTCGAGATGTAATACTTAGCCGTTCTGACTTGTCACGCCTCTAAGCTTGAGTTCCTGAGATTTATGTGCTACAGAATTATTATTATTATGAATGTAGCTCCTTGTACAGAAACCTTTTCTGAATATCAATTATTTCATTTACATTTTTTTATAGTTAGAATCACAACCATTAATTTATAACCTGGTGACAATTTTCTTACAGTAGTTTTTAAAATTGAACTCTGTCAACAGAGCAAATGACGTTATGATGAATGAAACCATTGTTACACTGAAATGTCAGCATTGTGTCATCGTTGTGTGCATGTAGCGCCACCTTCTGGAAGTTTGCTGTGACGGGAGCGGATAGCAACCGTGAGATCAAAGTCTGGGGTTGTGAGTCATGGGTGTGTCTCCAACAGATCAACATAGTGTCGCCCCCTGATGACCTTCCTTCGAACTTCCACATGGAGCCGTGTCTGAAAGCGAGCCTCGATCTCAGCGCCAACTATCTCGTACTCTCCGACATCAAACGCAAGGTCAGTGCCAAGGTCACAGGTGTCTGGAAATGATGGCATTCTGAATAATCTATTTTATCAATGATTAGTTGATTCGTGCTTCCTGTCAGTTAATTGATTACAATCTGGTGTGATTGATGATCATTTTGATTATATAGAAATAAGTTTTGAGTGAAATATGTCTGACTGCCGTATGACCACATTTCAGTTTCATGAAAAAGAGGCCACTGGCATTGTTGAAAATTGCTACACTTACAGTGTGTTTGGAAACCTCACATTACAGGAAGACGATGCATCAAAAATGTATAAACTTTGCAGAGCAGTTTGACACGTTTTCTGTGGTGATTATTACAGTGTGTTTACGTCAACTGCAACCAATGGGGAGTTATTAGAAGTCGGTGATAAACTACAATAAGTTGAGTCATTGTTGGTATTTCCTGCTGTTTGATGTGAGTCAGGTCATTGTTGTTGCAAGTCTTAGAGTAGAGTTGCCACCTCTAAGTAAGTACGTCGTTGCAGGTGCTGTTGGTGTTTGAGTTGAGTCAGGATGACAAGTCAGCATGTGTCAGCGCGGTGTCAGAGTTTCTGCTGACTCAGCCGTGTCTCAGCTTCAGCATCCTCGATGCTGGACGCCGACGCACTCACAAAGATGCTGATGAGGAAGACAACCCCATCGCTGACATGACCACAGGTGGGTGACATGACCATGGGTGGGTGACATGACTACGGGTCGGAGACATGACCACAGGTGGGTGACATGACCATGTGTGGTGATGTAACCACAGGTGGATGATATGACCACAGATGGGTGACATGACTACAGGTGGGTGACGTGACCATGGGTGGGTGACATGACCATTTGTTGGTGACGTGACCACGGGTGCGTGACGTGACCACAAGTGGGTGACGTGACCATATACACATTGTGTGTTTTATGTCCGATGCCACTGTCTGATGCCATTGTATGTGCATCTGATGCCACCGTCTAATCTGTGTGCCACTCTGATGCAACTGCATGTGCCACTCTGATGCCATTGCATGTGCCACACTGATACTTCTGTGTGTGCCACTGGGGTGCCACTTTGATGCCACTGCGTTTGTCACTGATACCACTTTGATGCCCCAGTGTGGTGCCACTCTGATGCAGGGTTGGCACATTTCCGGGAAAAACCGGTTTTAGACAGGGCAGTGGGAAAATCCAGTATTTACCGGTAAATCTGGTATTTACCGGTACTATCCGGGAATAAGTCCATAACTGAGATTACCATTGGCTAGTTCCTATAATTAAACCTAGTCCATTTAGAAAGATAGTTAATATCCATCTAACGCAAACAGGTTGACTAGTTACTAGTTCAGGTGTATCCTTGTATTTGTTTATAGCATGAAGTCAACGAGATGAAAGAGTTATTCATCAGTTAGCAAATAAGTATCATTGTCACAACAGACAGGGCCAAGTACTGCTAAAGAATTATGGTGACTGAAGTCAGACTGCCTGACCAGTATTGTCAGGTGCCAATTTGCAATCTATTTAAGGAACAACGGAAATGTTGAGCTCTGGACAGGTTCTACTGCACCCTCTCAGCAAACATTAGTTGTAACATTGCCAGCCACACCATGCTAACTGGTAAAGGCCCTATAAACAGCTGTTGCCATTGTCTCTATGAACCCAAAATCAGCTGCAACTTAATGTTTCAACTTGTAGTCTGCAGGGATCCTCTACTGGGAGGCCATGTACCCCAGTATCAGTAGACCAGACTAGACGTACACATTCTGTCAGGCATTTTGTTCTTGAAGCATTGGTCAGTTAGCATCATGTGTGACATCCATGTTTGGGGCTGTTTGGTGGAATATATTATATATATACATTTATATATATACAATATATATTAATTCATTCTGGTGATGGTAAAGTAGCTTTTATTGCAATGGAGCTTCAAATATAATCCTTTTACGAGTTTTTCCCAGTTATCCCGGTTTTTACCATTATTTGGGGTTTTTCCCAGGGCAGGTTTTACCGGTATTTATCACCCGGTATTTACCAGGGTGGGAAAAACGTGCCAACCCTGCCCTGATGCCACTATCTGGTGCCACTGTGTGGTGACATTCTGATGCCACTGTGCGTACGATTGTGTGTTGCAACTTTGTGATGCCACTGTGCAAGTGACTGTGTGATGCCACTCTGATGCCACTGTGTGTGTAGGTGAGGTGGATGTTGCGGAGGATGAGGAAGTGTCGAGAGACACCATTGGCCCCGACATTGAGGTCGCCATGAACATGTACTCAGTGCATACCAAGTAGGTGGACTTAACCTCTTGTGTCGGTGTCTGAGTGTGTAGTTGGATATAACCTTGGACGAGAAGCTACAAATGATGATAAAACCATTGATTAAAGGGAGGTTGTCCTTTCATTCTTATTGTCAAATTGTGTTGAACTATAAACTATAAGTCTTCTAACTTACATACCATCCAAATATGTTTTAATGAAACAAAAATAACTTCTGAATTAAACTGTTCAATGTCCACAAAATTGAACAACCTCCCTTAATTAAGTACAACTTAGTCCCCACGTCAGCATTACACTAATGTTATCAGTTAGTAAAGACAACATTTTGTTATCAGTTAGTAAAGACAACATTTTGTTATCAGTTAGTAAAGACAACATTTTGTTATCAGTTAGTAAAGAACATTTTGTCACCGAGTCTTATCAAGTAAAAGAGAAGTTTCGTGCTGAGTTTATCCTTCATTAGATAATCATATTCATCATTTAAACATATTATAACAGTCCATTCATTAGTCTAGGCATAAGAGCATTAAGAACAATGTCACATTGCCATGATTGATGAGTTTTGTAAGCTGCCGCATGCAGAAAGTGTTAACGTTTATAACGAGAGGTGTATGTCTGTCTTGCTCAGGGCTTTCCAGCATCTACAGATTCGCTACAAAGTTGACTGGATGTCGTCGCGACCCCCTCCACTGAGCACCAGCTTTGTGTCACAGGATACCGCAGGTAAGTCAAAGCTAATGTTAGAACAACTCAAGGGCACACTAACCCTTCAGTAACTCATTACAAAATGTTCAACAGATGTAACTCATGAAATGAAGGCCTGATAAAGTTCAGTTCATTTGCACATTGCCAGGTGACCACTTATGGTACATCGCCTGTGCCGACAGTGTCATGTGTAAATGGGAGAAGTCGTGCCAAAATATGCAATTTTTTTTTCATTTCTGTTAAATTCATTTTTTACATATTATTGTGCGTTGTGAATATATTTTTTTATTCCTGATCATCTAATATATTTGTTCCCATGGTAATAATAAAAGAACACAAACACATTTTTTGTTTGATGCAACAAAACATCTGTGTAGGAAGATGGAAACAGGACTAACTATGTAACATTTCTATACATGTGTATCCCAGAGTTAGAATTAAATAAATTCTCAAACATTGTCTCCATCTGTGAAGCCCAGTGGTGTCGCGGTTAGACCATTGGACTCGGTCAACAGATCCACGTTGGAATCCTTTTGTTGCTGTTTTGAAAGTTGGGCAAGTTCACTCACTCCACTTTGCTCCTGTTCACTCAGCTGTATAAAGTTGGGCAAGTTCACTCACTCCACTTTGCTCCTGTTCACTCAGCTGTATAAAGTTGGGAAAGTTCACTCACTTCACTTTGCTCCTGTTCACTCAACTGTATAAAGTTGGGCAAGTTCATTCACACCACTTTGCTCCCGTTCACTCAGCTGTATAAAGTTGGGCAAGTTCACTCACTCCACTTTGCTCCCGTTCACTCAGCTGTATAAAGTTGGGCAAGTTCACTCCACTTTGCTCCCATTCACTCAGCTGTATAAAGTTGGGCAAGTTCACTCACTTCACTTTGCTCCTGTTCACTCAACTGTATAAAGTTGGGCAAGTTCATTCACTCCACTTTGCTCCCGTTCGCTCAGCTGTATAAAGTTGGGCAAGTTCACGCACTCCACTTTGGTCCCATTCACTCAGCTGTATAAAATTGGGCAAGTTCACTCACTCCATTTTGCTCCCGTTCACTCAGCTGTATAAAGTTGGGAAAGTTCACTCACTCCACTTTGCTCCTGTTCACTCAACTGTATAAAGTTTTGCAAGTTCATTCACTCCACTTTGCTCCCGTTCACTCACCTGTATAAAGTTGGGCAAGTTCACTCACTCCACTTTGCTTCCGTTCACTCAGCTGTATAAAGTTGGGCAAGTTCACTCACTCCACTTTGCTCCTGTTCACTCAGCTGTATAAAGTTGGGAAAGTTCACTCACTCCACTTTGCTCCTGTTCACTCAACTGTATAAAGTTGGGCAAGTTCACTCACTCCACTTTGCTTCCGTTCACTCAGCTGTATAAAGTTGGGCAAGTTCACTCACTTCACTTTGCTCCTGTTCACTCAGCTGTATAAAAAGGATTGGGGCAGGATTGCTCACTTCACACTTTTGCTCCTGTTCGCTCAGCAAAGCAAAGAGTTGAATGGCAAGAGTTCATTCACTCCACTTTGCTCCCGTTCACTCAGCTGTATAAAGTTGGGCAAGTTCACTCACTCCACTTTGCTCCCGTTCACTCAGCTGTATAAAATTGGGCAAGTTCACTCACTCCACTTTGCTCCCGTTCACTCAGCTGTATAAAGTTGGGCATGTTCACTCACTTCACTTTGCACCCGTTCACTCAGCTGTATAAAGTTGGGCAAGTTCACTCACTCTACTTTGCTCCCGTTCACTCAGCTGTATAAAGTTGGGCAAGTTCACTCACTCCACTTTGCTCCCGTTCACTCAGCTGTATAAAGTTGGGCAAGTTCACTCCACTTTGCTCCCATTCACTCAGCTGTATAAAGTTGGGCAAGTTCACTCACTTCACTTTGCTCCTGTTCACTCAGCTGTATAAAGTTGGGCAAGTTCATTCACTCCACTTTGCTCCCGTTCGCTCAGCTGTATAAAGTTGGGCAAGTTCACGCACTCCACTTTGGTCCCATTCACTCAGCTGTATAAAATTGGGCAAGTTCACTCACTCCATTTTGCTCCCGTTCACTCAGCTGTATAAAGTTGGGAAAGTTCACTCACTCCACTTTGCTCCTGTTCACTCAACTGTATAAAGTTTTGCAAGTTCATTCACTCCACTTTGCTCCCGTTCACTCACCTGTATAAAGTTGGGCAAGTTCACTCACTCCACTTTGCTTCCGTTCACTCAGCTGTATAAAGTTGGGCAAGTTCACTCACTCCACTTTGCTCCCGTTCACTCAGCTGTATAAAGTTGGGCAAGTTCACTCACTTCACTTTGCTCCTGTTCACTCAACTGTATAAAGTTGGGCAAGTTCATTCACACCACTTTGCTCCTGTTCACTCAGCTGTATAAAGTTGGGCAAGTTCACTCACTCCACTTTGCTCCCGTTCACTCAGCTGTATAAAGTTGGGCAAGTTCACTCACTCCACTTTGCTCCCGTTCACTCAGCTGTATAAAGTTGGGCATGTTCACTCACTCCACTTTGCACCCGTTCACTCAGCTGTATAAAGTTGGGCAAGTTCACTCACTCTACTTTGCTCCCGTTCACTCAGCTGTATAAAGTTGGGCAAGTTCATTCACTCCACTTTGCTCCCGTTCACTCAGCTGTATAAAGTTGGGCAAGTTCACTTACTCCACTTTGCTCCCGTTCACTCAGCTGTATAAAGTTGGGCAAGTTCACTCACTTCACTTTGCACCCGTTCACTCAGCTGTATAAAGTTGGGCAAGTTCATTCACTCCACTTAGCTCCCGTTCACTCAGTTGTATAAAGTTGGGCAAGTTCATTCACTCCACTTTGCTCCCGTTCGCTCAGCTGTATAAAGTTGGGCAAGTTCACGCACTCCACTTTGGTCCCATTCACTCAGCTGTATAAAATTGGGCAAGTTCACTCACTCCACTTTGCTCCCGTTCACTCAGCTGTATAAAGTTGGGCATGTTCACTCACTTCACTTTGCACCCGTTCACTCAGCTGTATAAAGTTGGGCAAGTTCACTCACTCCACTTTGCTCCCGTTCACTCAGCTGTATAAAATTGGGCAAGTTCACTCACTCCACTTTGCTCCCGTTCACTCAGCTGTATAAAGTTAGGCATGTTCACTCACTTCACTTTGCACCCGTTCACTCAGCTGTATAAAGTTGGGCAAGTTCACTCACTCCACTCTGCTCCCGTTCACTCAGCTGTATAAAGTTGGGCAGGTTCACTTACTCCACTTTGCTCCCGTTCACTCAGCTGTATAAAGTTGGGCAAGTTCACTCACTCCACTTTGCTCCCGTTCACTCAGCTGTATAAAGTTTGGAAAGTTCACTCACTCCACTTTGCTCCTGTTCACTCAGCTGTATAAAGTTGGGAAAGTTCACTCACTCCACTTAGCTCCCGTTCACTCAGTTGTATAAAGTTGGGCAAGTTCATTCACTCCACTTTGCTCCCGTTCACTAAGCTGTATAAAGTTGGGAAAGTTCACTCACTTCACTTTGCTCCTGTTCACTCAACTGTATAAAGTTGGGCAAGTTCATTCACACCACTTTGCTCCCGTTCACTCAGCTGTATAAAGTTGGGCAAGTTCACTCACTCCACTTTGCTCCCGTTCACTCAGCTGTATAAAATTGGGCAAGTTCACTCACTCCACTTTGCTCCCGTTCACTCAGCTGTATAAAGTTAGGCATGTTCACTCACTCCACTTTGCACCCGTTCACTCAGCTGTATAAAGTTGGGCAAGTTCACTCACTCCACTCTGCTCCCGTTCACTCAGCTGTATAAAGTTGGGCAGGTTCACTTACTCCACTTTGCTCCCGTTCACTCAGCTGTATAAAGTTGGGCAAGTTCACTCACTTCACTTTGCACCCGTTCACTCAGCTGTATAAAGTTGGGCAAGTTCATTCACTCCACTTAGCTCCCGTTCACTCAGTTGTATAAAGTTGGGCAAGTTCATTCACTCCACTTTGCTCCCGTTCACTCAGCTGTATAAAGTTTGGAAAGTTCACTCACTCCACTTTGCTCCCGTTCACTCAGCTGTATAAAGTTTGGAAAGTTCACTCACTCCACTTTGCTCCTGTTCACTCAGCTGTATAAAGTTGGGAAAGTTCACTCACTCCACTTTGCTCCTGTTCACTCAGCTGTATAAAGTTGGGCAAGTTCATTCACTCCACTTTGCTCCCGTTCACTCACCTGTATAAAGTTGGGCAAGTTCACTCACTCCACTTTGCTTCCGTTCACTCAGC
>CM034537.1:55187950-55225450 GCA_020002185.1 Paraescarpia echinospica
CTCAGCTGTATAAAGTTGGGCAAGTTCACTCGCTCCACTTTGCTCCCGTTCACTCAGCTGTATAAAGTTGAGCAAGTTCATTCACTCCACTCTGCTCCCGTTCACTCAGCTGTATAAAGTTGGGCAAGTTCACTTACTCCACTTTGCTCCCGTTCACTCAGCTGTATAAAGTTGGGCAAGTTCACTCACTTCACTTTGCACCCGTTCACTCAGCTGTATAAAGTTGGGCAAGTTCATTCACTCCACTTAGCTCCCGTTCACTCAGTTGTATAAAGTTGGGCAAGTTCATTCACTCCACTTTGCTCCCGTTCACTCAGCTGTATAAAGTTTGGAAAGTTCACTCACTCCACTTTGCACCCGTTCACTCAGCTGTATAAAGTTTGGAAAGTTCACTCACTCCACTTTGCTCCCGTTCACTCAGCTGTATAAAGTTTGGAAAGTTCACTCACTCCACTTTGCTCCTGTTCACTCAGCTGTATAAAGTTGGGAAAGTTCACTCACTCCACTTTGCTCCTGTTCACTCAACTGTATAAAGTTGGGCAAGTTCATTCACTCCACTTTGCTCCCGTTCACTCACCTGTATAAAGTTGGGCAAGTTCACTCACTCCACTTTGCTTCCGTTCACTCAGCTGTATAAAGTTGGGCAAGTTCACTCACTCCACTTTGCTCCCGTTCACTCAGCTGTATAAAGTTGGGCAAGTTCACTCACTTCACTTTGCTCCTGTTCACTCAACTGTATAAAGTTGGGCAAGTTCATTCACACCACTTTGCTCCCGTTCACTCAGCTGTATAAAGTTGGGCAAGTTCACTCACTCCACTTTGCTCCCGTTCACTCAGCTGTATAAAATTGGGCAAGTTCACTCACTCCACTTTGCTCCCGTTCACTCAGCTGTATAAAGTTGGGCATGTTCACTCACTTCACTTTGCACCCGTTCACTCAGCTGTATAAAGTTGGGCAAGTTCACTCACTCTACTTTGCTCCCGTTCACTCAGCTGTATAAAGTTGGGCAAGTTCATTCACTCCACTTTGCTCCCGTTCACTCAGCTGTATAAAGTTGGGCAAGTTCACTTACTCCACTTTGCTCCCGTTCACTCAGCTGTATAAAGTTGGGCAAGTTCACTCACTTCACTTTGCACCCGTTCACTCAGCTGTATAGTTATGTCTATTCACTCCACTTGTAGCTCCCGCTCACTCAGTTAGAGCAAAGTTAAGTTCCATTCAATTCCACTTTGTCTCTGCTCACTAGCTGTATAAAGTTAGAAAGTTCATCACTTCACTTTGTCTCTGTTCAATTAACTGTGTATAGTTAAGTAAGTCTATCTACACCATTTTGTCTCCCCGCTCACCTAGCTGCATAAAGTTAAGCAAGTTCACTCACTCCACTTTGCTCCCGCTTCACTCACAGCTGTATACCAAGTGCTCACCTCACCCACTTTGCCCCGCTCACTCAGCTGTAGTTAGGCATGTTCACTACTCCCACTTTGCACCCCGCTCACTCAGCTGTATGTTTTGGGCAAGTTCACTCCACTCTACTTTGCTCCCCCGCTCACCAGCTGTATAAAGTTATGTCTATTCACTCCACTTTGCCCCGCTCACTCAGCTGCATAAGTTGGGCAAGTTCACTTACTCCACTTTGCTCCCGTTCACTCAGCTGTATAAAGTTGGGCAAGTTCACTCACTTCACTTTGCACCCTTTCACTCAGCTGTATAAAGTTGGGCAAGTTCATTCACTCCACTTAGCTCCCGTTCACTCAGTTGTATAAAGTTGGGCAAGTTCATTCACTCCACTTTGCTCCCTTTCACTCAGCTGTATAAAGTTGGGAAAGTTCACTCACTCCACTTTGCACCCATTCACTCAGCTGTATATAGTTGGGCAAGTTCACTCACTCCACTTTGCTCCCGTTCACTCAGCTGTATAAAGTTGGGCAAGTTCATTCACTCCACTTTGCTCCCGTTCACTCAGCTGTATAAAGTTAGGCAAGTTCACTCACTCCACTTTGCTCCCGTTCACTCACCTGTATAAAGTTGGGCAAGTTCACTCCACTTTGCTCCCATTCACTCAGCTGTATAAAGTTGGGCATGTTCACTCACTTCACTTTGCTCCTGTTCACTCAACTGTATAAAGTTGGTCAAGTTCATTCACTCCACTTTGCTCCCGTTCGCTCAGCTGTATAAAGTTGGGCAAGTTCACTCACTCCACTTTGCTCCCATTCACTCAGCTGTATAAAATTGGGCAAGTTCACTCACTCCACTTTGCTCCCGTTCACTCAGCTGTATAAAGTTGGGCATGTTCACTCACTTCACTTTGCACCCGTTCACTCAGCTGTATAAAGTTGGGCAAGTTCACTCGCTCCACTTTGCTCCCGTTCACTCAGCTGTATAAAGTTGAGCAAGTTCATTCACTCCACTCTGCTCCCGTTCACTCAGCTGTATAAAGTTGGGCAAGTTCACTTACTCCACTTTGCTCCCGTTCACTCAGCTGTATAAAGTTGGGCAAGTTCACTCACTCCACTTTGCACCCTTTCACTCAGCTGTATAAAGTTGGGCAAGTTCATTCACTCCACTTAGCTCCCGTTCACTCAGTTGTATAAAGTTGGGCAAGTTCATTCACTCCACTTTGCTCCCGTTCACTCAGCTGTATAAAGTTTGGAAAGTTCACTCACTCCACTTTGCACCCGTTCACTCAGCTGTATAAAGTTGGGCAAGTTCACTCACTCCACTTTGCTCCTGTTCACTCAGCTGTATAAAGTTGGGAAAGTTCACTCACTCCACTTTGCTCCTGTTCACTCAACTGTATAAAGTTGGGCAAGTTCATTCACTCCACTTTGCTCCCGTTCATTCACCTGTATAAAGTTGGGCAAGTTCACTCACTCCACTTTGCTTCCGTTCACTCAGCTGTATAAAGTTGGGCAAGTTCACTCACTTCACTTTGCACCCGTTCACTCAGCTGTATAAAGTTGGGCAAGTTCATTCACTCCACTTAGCTCCCGTTCACTCAGTTGTATAAAGTTGGGCAAGTTCATTCACTCCACTTTGCTCCCGTTCACTCAGCTGTATAAAATTGGGAAAGTTCACTCACTTCACTTTGCTCCTGTTCACTCAACTCTATAAAGTTGGGCAAGTTCATTCACACCACTTTGCTCCCGTTCACTCAGCTGTATAAAGTTGGGCAAGTTCACTCACTCCACTTTGCTCCCGTTCACTCAGCTGTATAAAATTGGGCAAGTTCACTCACTCCACTTTGCTCCCGTTCACTCAGCTGTATAAAGTTAGGCATGTTCACTCACTTCACTTTGCACCCGTTCTCTCAGCTGTATAAAGTTGGGCAAGTTAACTCACTCCACTCTGCTCCCGTTCACTCAGCTGTATAAAGTTGGGCAGGTTCACTTACTCCACTTTGCTCCCGTTCACTCAGCTGTATAAAGTTGGGCAAGTTCACTCACTTCACTTTGCACCCGTTCACTCAGCTGTATAAAGTTGGGCAAGTTCATTCACTCCACTTAGCTCCCGTTCACTCAGTTGTATAAAGTTGGGCAAGTTCATTCACTCCACTTTGCTCCCTTTCACTCAGCTGTATAAAGTTGGGAAAGTTCACTCACTCCACTTTGCACCCATTCACTCAGCTGTATAAAATTGGGCAAGTTCACTCACTCCACTTTGCTCCCGTTCACTCAGCTGTATAAAGTTGGGCAAGTTCATTCACACCACTTTGCTCCCGTTCACTCAGCTGTGTAAAGTTAGGCAAGTTCACTCACTCCACTTTGCTCCCGTTCACTCACCTGTATAAAGTTGGGCAAGTTCACTCCACTTTGCTCCCATTCACTCAGCTGTATAAAGTTGGGCAAGTTCACTCACTTCACTTTGCTCCTGTTCACTCAACTGTATAAAGTTGGGCAAGTTCATTCACTCCACTTTGCTCCCGTTCGCTCAGCTGTATAAAGTTGGGCAAGTTCACTCACTCCACTTTGCTCCCATTCACTCAGCTGTATAAAGTTGGGCATGTTCACTCACTTCACTTTGCACCCGTTCACTCAGCTGTATAAAGTTGGGCAAGTTCACTCGCTCCACTTTGCTCCCGTTCACTCAGCTGTATAAAGTTGAGCAAGTTCATTCACTCCACTCTGCTCCCGTTCACTCAGCTGTATAAAGTTGGGCAAGTTCACTCACTTCACTTTGCACCCGTTCACTCAGCTGTATAAAGTTGGGCAAGTTCATTCACTCCACTTAGCTCCCGTTCACTCAGCTGTATAAAGTTGGGCAAGTTCATTCACTCCACTTTGCTCCCGTTCACTCAGCTGTATAAAGTTTGGCAAGTTCACTCACTCCACTTTGCACCCATTCACTCAGCTGTATAAAGTTGGGCAAGTTCACTCACTCCACTTTGCTCCTGTTCACTCAACTGTATAAAGTTGGGCAAGTTCATTCACTCCACTTTGCTCCCGTTCACTCACCTGTATAAAGTTGGGCAAGTTCACTCACTCCACTTTGCTTCCGTTCACTCAGCTGTATAAAGTTGGGCAAGTTCACTCACTCCACTTTGCTCCCGTTCACTCAGCTGTATAAAGTTGGGCAAGTTCACTCACTTCACTTTGCTCCTGTTCACTCAACTGTATAAAGTTGGGCAAGTTCATTCACACCACTTTGCTCCCGTTCACTCAGCTGTATAAAGTTGGGCAAGTTCACTCACTCCACTTTGCTCCCGTTCACTCAGCTGTATAAAATTGGGCAAGTTCACTCACTCCACTTTGCTCCCGTTCACTCAGCTGTATAAAGTTGGGCATGTTCACTCACTCCACTTTGCTCCCGTTCACTCAGCTGTATAAAGTTGGGCAAGTTCACTCACTCCACTTTGCTCCCGTTCACTCAGCTGTATAAAGTTGGGCAAGTTCACTTACTCCACTTTGCTCCCGTTCACTCAGCTGTATAAAGTTGGGCAAGTTCACTCACTTCACTTTGCACCCGTTCACTCAGCTGTATAAAGTTGGGCAAGTTCATTCACTCCACTTAGCTCCCGTTCACTCAGTTGTATAAAGTTGGGCAAGTTCATTCACTCCACTTTGCTCCCGTTCACTCAGCTGTATAAAGTTGGGAAAGTTCACTCACTTCACTTTGCTCCTGTTCACTCAACTGTATAAAGTTGGGCAAGTTCATTCACACCACTTTGCTCCCGTTCACTCAGCTGTATAAAGTTGGGCAAGTTCACTCACTCCACTTTGCTCCCGTTCACTCAGCTGTATAAAATTGGGCAAGTTCACTCACTCCACTTTGCTCCCGTTCACTCAGCTGTATAAAGTTGGGCATGTTCACTCACTTCACTTTGCACCCGTTCACTCAGCTGTATAAAGTTGGGCAAGTTCACTCACTCTACTTTGCTCCCGTTCACTCAGCTGTATAAAGTTGGGCAAGTTCATTCACTCCACTTTGCTCCCGTTCACTCAGCTGTATAAAGTTGGGCAAGTTCACTTACTCCACTTTGCTCCCGTTCACTCAGCTGTATAAAGTTGGGCAAGTTCACTCACTTCACTTTGCACCCGTTCACTCAGCTGTATAAAGTTGGGCAAGTTCATTCACTCCACTTAGCTCCCGTTCACTCAGTTGTATAAAGTTGGGCAAGTTCATTCACTCCACTTTGCTCCCGTTCACTCAGCTGTATAAAGTTGGGAAAGTTCACTCACTCCACTTTGCACCCATTCACTCAGCTGTATAAAGTTGGGCAAGTTCACTCACTCCACTTTGCTCCCGTTCACTCAGCTGTATAAAGTTGGGCAAGTTCATTCACTCCACTTTGCTCCCGTTCACTCAGCTGTATAAAGTTAGGCAAGTTCACTCACTCCACTTTACTCCCGTTCACTCGGCTGTATAAAGTTAGGCAAGTTCACTCACTCCACTTTGCTCCCGTTCACTCAGCTGTATAAAGTTGGGCAAGTTCACTCACTCCACTTTGCTCTCATTCACTCAGCTGTATAAAGTTGGGCAAGTGCACTCAATCCACTTTGCACCCATTTACTCAGCTGTATAAATTAGTACCTGGCTATAGATAGTGGTGGATATTTGTGTACTTATATAGTCTGTGCAGTTATTGCAGTGTGGCTGAATGCTTCCCAGAGAAGTCAGTGGAACAGGTCTGCCAGTGAATAAAGTGTAAAGCACTTTGAGCAGTCCTGAGATATTGGATACTGCGCTATACAAGAACTTCTTCCAGTAATGACCATCGGTCCAGCAGTTGATCATTATTGTCATGTGGGTTTGTGAAATGAGACTACCTCTCAGTGATTCCTCGACAGGTTTTTTTCAATTCCCCGTGTAGGGTCTTTTACTTCCCCTGAGATAGATGTCAGTTATAAGGGCCCAACGGCTTACAGTGTCTCTTCCGAAAGACACAGGCAACATAGGGAACGAATTTGCTCACGTTTTTTGACATAGCGGCCGAACCAGTACCAAACCACTGCCCGGCAGCACCAGGGTTCGAAACCCTGTTCCTCCAAATGACAGTGCAGCACTTTAACCAGTCAACCCTGCGCCCTTCTCCCACTTACCTTTACCTTTAGGACCCAAAGACATTGACTAACTACTCGTGGTGTTGTAGGCTTCATTGACCCTCTCTCTGACATGAGCATTGAGACGGATCCATCAGAGCGGGACGGGGCGGTGATTCATGCCTCAGCCCTTACCCAAGGGCTAGAGCAATCCATTGTCACCCTGCCGGAGCCAAATGCCCCACCTGCTCCACTCTTGATGACGCCCGACGCTTTCAGTTCACCGAGTCCAAAGTAGGTTCTATGATACTGTTAATGTTGTCCAACATAATTTTCTGTCTGTTTCTCTCCTGTATCACTTTTTACAATGGTGTTCTTAGGTTTGTGCGCTGACACCAGTTCTTTACATTTGGAACTCTGATGCCACTGTGTCACCTGCAAATCCATCTGATTATCTAAATTGAGATCTTTAGCCAGAGTCAATGGTGTACGTGCCCAACACTCTGTTTGCAGGAAGCTCGAGTCATTGGTTTACATGCCTGATGCTGTGTTTGTTTGGAAGCCCGAGTCATTGGTGTATGTGACCAATGATGTGTTTGCAGGAGGCCCGAGTCATTGGTGTATGTGCTAGATGCTGTGTTTGCAGGAAGCCCGAGTCATTGGTGTATGTGCCAGGTGCTGTACACAGGAAGCCCGGGTCATTGGTATATGTGCCTGATGCTGTGTTTGCAGGAAGCTCGAATCATTGATGTATGTGCCCGCTGTGTTTGCAGGAAGCCTGAGTCATTGGTCTACATGCTCGATGTTGTGTTTGCAGGAAGCCCGAGTCATTGGTGTATGCGCCAGATGTTATGTTTGCATGAAGCCCGAGTCATTGGTGTACGCGCCAGATGCTGTTTTTGCAGGAAGCCCGAGTCATTGGTGTATGTGCCCGATGCTGTGTTTCCAGGAAGCCCGAGTCGCTTTTGTACATGCCCGATGCGGTCGGCCAGAGCAGCATGTCGACTCTGAGCAGTCTGACCCATGTGACCACGATGGACGATGATCGCCCCCAGACACTGACCACTGGTCAAGATTCTGCGGCCAGCTCCGTCACCATCACCCCCGCATCCTCCCTTGACCTCACCGCGGGCCTTCCCCTGGGCACCCCTTCCAGCGTCCCCCTCCCCCCTCCCACGCCAGGGGAAGATGCCTCCAACCCGTCCAGTCGGAGGGTATCGGAGGTTGAGCCCGCCTCGCCCTCCTCCTTCCGTTCCCAGCCCCCCGAGTTCATCAAGGACACCCTCTCTCACCTTCCCTCCCCACCCCACTCGGAGGGTTCCTTCCCCACACTCCCCGCTCTCAGCAAGGACTTCTTCACGTCGTCGCCGATGTCAGAGCTGCGGTTCAAACCAGCTGTAACCAGCAGTGACCAGGCCAGTGACGATGTCGACAAGATGTTTAGCACGGATAGCTCGTCGGTACACCGCCAGAGGGCGAAACTGCAGAGCAACGGCAGCTCGAGTTCGACCAGTCTTGAGGTGAGTGAGATTCTCGACGGAATGAAGAGATCAGATCCTGAGGAATTCCTCGGTGAGGAAGAAGAAGATGAGGAGAGAGAAGAGGGAGATGAAGGAGAGGAGGGGGATGTGAAGCAGGGACCGGACACTGAGCGTTCCCAGGGGGATGTGGCCGAGCTACCGACAAAGCCTCACTATGACTTGAAGGCATGGCCGAAGCCACCAGATGTCGCTGACGTGAATCGAGACAGTGAGAGAATGACAATTGATGCACTGATGAACGCTGGCTTGTCGCCACAGCAACAAGGGTGAGATAGTCACAGTCATACTTGCACAAATAACTGCGTCTAGTTAAGCACTATCAATTAATAATAACAAAAGTACTTATATAACTCCTGATCAATCGATATTGCTCTCAGACACTTCACATACGTACATTGTAGAATTTTACAAGCCATAAAATTGCTGAGAGAATACTTGTACCATACAATAGTCTACACAAGTACAAAACATAAATTGTTTATTTCTGGGGAAGGAATTTAATAAGTAAATAGTTTGCTGATTTTGACAAAACTACATACAGAACTGTATAGTTTTATTTATTGATATGTTTTTGATATGCTATGCTTTTCTGTCTGGCTTTTCTCCTGCCTGAGAATATTGATTAAACCATTCTCCTCCAGATGGCGCCACAGTGGGGACAAGTTTCAGCAGATCTGATTACAGTATATGGGTGTAAGCCAATAAATTATAATAATTTAGTATTAAGTTCCCCCGTGATGTCTGTCCCAGTGAGATGGTGAGCGCCAGTCCACCAGTCCAGCAACAAGAAGACGATGTACAGATTGAAGAAGATGAAGAGGAGGAGTCAGAACCAACGGAGATACTGAGTCAGAGCAAGGACGACCAGGCTACATCCCAAGGTCAAACTGCCCCAAGGTCAGTGTTGTTCGTACGGTCATCGGTGTTCTCGGGTAGCTGTTAGGGGTGGTCGTATGAGTTGGCAAAGTTCCAAATTACTGTACGTTAAGCATTATGTAAGGGGGGTTTGTTTGTTACGGTGAAAAATATTACAGTGCTGCTGCGTAGGGAGTGAATCATGCAAATTGGCGGTAATAGCTATTTTAGATCGTAAAATTGCAATTCCTTCACCATGTATTGGTAGGGGAGGGGGTTTGACCCAATAGTAAACATGTTTTTGGACTGCTTACTTCCCTTAATTTTCTGTTTTCACATTAATGTGGCTGAGACGGTTATTCTGTGCAAGCTTTAATTGACTAGTGTCTGTAGAAGTTTTAAAGATAAATTAATATACATGAAACACTAAATAATATTCCAGATGAGTACAGCAGAGTAACATTTTTGTATTTGCAGGACCGACCCCGCCCAACTGGCACCTGCCGACAGCTCCCTCACGCACGAGGTTCGTTTACTTGTTCATGTGGTGATTACCCACAACACAACCTGGCGGCTTAGTAATTTGTGTCAAAATTTTAACTTTCATCCAAACCTTCAGATGAGATCATCTTTATACGATTGATCCATGTGTCATCATGAACCATTTAAAACAAATTGCGACTATTAATCTTTGGACAATTAAGAAAAATGTTCACTTTACAAGAATTCAAAATGTTGTGTTATGCCGTGTTCAAAAATAAGGTCGCGACCTGACAAGGTGGAGCATCTAATGTCAAAACATTGTCGTCATGGCTTGAGGCGACACTTTCAAAAGCAGCATGTTGCCATGGAAATCATTTCCTCCCCAAACACTTAAAATTCAACCAAAACAGAAGTTCATAAAAAACATTTGGGTGGTCAGCATCGTATAATGGATACAGCTTATTCTGTATAACAGACCTGCCTACCATTCCGGATTGTCCGGAATCATTCCGGAAATACACATAAAATTACGGTATTACGGCGAGGGATGAAAATATTACGGATTCTTTCGTTGTCACAATGATCGTCAATCACTTTTGTACTCCTCAAATTTAGCTTCACTTTATTCAACAGGTGGCAGCATATATACACTGCTTGATGTGACATGGTTTTTCATTCGCTGCTTCTGGTCGTAATCTGACCAATAGGAAACAAACAAATTCGCATTTCCGCGCTCATGGCGCTCAAACAAAATGAAGTCACGACTCATGCGGCATGAAATGATGCCGGGGATCGAAACGGCACCACTACCAGCCAAGAAGAAACGTGTACTGCAAACGTTTATAACAGCATGCACGCAGACATGGCCCGTATTGTCAAGTTTAAAGAATGGGATGGGATTTACATACTGCCGGATACGCGAAATTTATTTTCCTATTTCACATGGTCACTGACACTGGTGGCCGGGATAATTGCAGGTACTGACTACATCATTAGACTAGTACTAATGACAGAATAGTTGGTGTTGTACTTGTAGTGTTAGGCTAACTGACTGTACTAAGACTAAGTTAGGGTATTTATTGAGTTTAGTCTATCATTTACAGCCTATAATACAGGGATAGGCTTATGTACTAGAGTTTAGACGATGTCGATGACTAGCGTAACGTAATGGTTTTGCCATCCCCCGGCATGACTATCTTTGTCTTTGATCTAGTCAAGTTACTATACATTATATATATATAGCCTGGCCCTACGTATACCGGCTACTAATATTAATCCTAATGACACCACAAATAGACAATGTCAACGACGTGATGCATTGTTATAATTTGTCGAGTTTGTGTAGTCAGCATGTTGTTTTTAAAATTTACATAAAATCAGAATTACAATGTGCATAGACTCATTTACATTACAATTACGCTTCTTCATGTTTGATTTCCATCAATGCTGGTTATAAACATCTACCTTACTTTGTTAACTGAACGCTTCAAAACACCTCATAGTTTATTAGAGACAATTATGTTTTGGGTGCAACTATCGTCATAGTCATAGTATTAAAGTATTACTGACAGTGGTGTTCTTTTCGTGACAATGTCTGACACGGTTCTGAACTATTACTGACAGCAGGCCTATATTCCTGAATATCAGTGTAAATGGGAAGATGGATTACTGACAGGAAGTTTTTGGGGTAGGCAGGTCTGGTATAAGATGATTTTACGATAAAACATAACCGCAAAAACTCCCTTTAATGCCCAACTTGCGTGTGTAGTTGCAGACGTGCGTGCGGCAGATGTTGGAGTTGCTCCAGACCCAGCATCGAGAGATCATCAACCTGCGCCGAGACCTCACAGAGCAACAGAGACTGTCCACTGCGGTCAGCGACTTACAGACCGACGTCCACAGTCTCCAAACAAACCTCTCAAGTCAAGTGGCTGGAGCGTTGAGAGACCACGCTCAGGCAGAATGTATCCTTGCCTCGCTTGTGTATGTCAAGATTTCCTATTCTTGCTCCGTTCCCGTATTCTTGAACGTAACAAAGTTCTGGGGACTGATTCACTACTATTCTTATAAGCTCATACAGCTGACTGTGCTCTTTAAAATTGATTTCGCCCGTTAACAATGATCTTGTTTATTGAAAACTGAAGACACCAGGATGTGCCAATAGGACACTTACTGTGTCACAATTGTAGTGTCTTTTGTGATATCTCAGTGCTTTTTTGCAGTTTGAAAATTGTAATTTAATAACGGATTCTATTTAAAGATGGATTTTCCGTATAACCTCGTTATCGTAATGAGACGAATTCCCCAGAGCTAAAGCAAATAGACTAGTCCACACTTTACAAAGTGATCTTTAGTTCATGTACCTGGGGCCAGAAACAATTCCTTGACTCATGTCGCAGCCCAACGCCTGCAGAAAGTGTTGGACACTTGCGACAGTCAGCAGCGCCAGAAACACGACAGACTCGTGTCATCAGTGACAGCGACACTTGACAGGAGTGTCGGGAGTCACCTCGAACATCTTGTCAAGGAAGAATTCAGTCGGACAGTCGTACCAAGTATGTACAAGAGCATTTCTCTGTGACAACTTCTGTTTGTAGAGTACATTCAGAAATGTTACATGAAGTGCGATGGCATAAGTTCCCAAGAGGGGTGTTTTGGTCACCACCACATATTGGGGGGAATACCCACCATGCATTGGTGGAGGGTTGAACCAGTACAAAATGCATAACTTTTTTGGATTTTGTGAAGTTATGAGAGCGTCTCTGACAGTCCGAATGTTTCAGATATTTACATCACAATACACTTGAATTTCACCTCTTGGAGTGTTGTAAACATGACGGTTGTACTGTTGTAGACATGACGCATGTGTTGTAGACGTGATGTGTGTGTTGTAGACATGACGCGTGTGTTGTAGTCTAGACGTGTGTGTTGTAAACATGATGTGTGTGTTGTAGACGTGATGCGTGTGTTGTTGACGTGACGTATGTGTTGTAGACGTGACGTATGTATTGTAGACATGACGTGTGTTGTAGACGTGTGTGTTGTAGACATGACGTGCATGTTGTAGACATGAATCGTGTGTTGTAGACATGATGCGTATGTTGTAGACGTGATGTGTGTGTGTGTTGTAAACATGATGTGTGTGTGATGCGTGTGTTGTAGATGTCACACGTGTTTTGTAGATGTGACACATGTGTCGTATACATGACATGTGTGTTGTAGATGTCATGCATGTGTATTGTAGATGTGACACATGTGTTGTAGATGTGACGCGTGTGTTGTAGACGCTACGTGTGTGTTGTAGACATGACGTGTGTGTTGTAGACATGACGCGTGTGTTGTAGATGTGACATGTGTGTTGTAGATGTGACACATGTGTTGTGGATGTGATGCGTGTGTTGTAGATGTCACATGTGTGTTGTACATGTGACGCGTGTGTTGTAGACGTGACGCGTGTGTTGTAGACGTGACGCGTGTGTTGGAGCCCATCAAGGATCAGCTGCACCTGACCATGGCCCAGAGACTGACAGCCACAGACTCACTGATGAAGGAAAACATCGGCAAACTCGTCCGGTCGAGAGTAAGCCACTGTATCAGTGCCTAGCCACCTTTACTGTCTTGTAAAAAGTGTTTTTTTATTGCCAAATTTGTATTTTCAAACAAGTTAAGATTCAAAACACCACGATGGTAACATTTTGTATGGATATTACCGAGATGTTATCAATACTAATACATTCATGTTGTGATGTTTCGTACTTATTAAACGCAATTTGGTGGGCAGAATGCATTCAACATATCTATTCTGGTATTAACCCTTTATATCCCACAATATTTTAATTAAAGAAATGGTTGGGGAGGCGGGTGGATTGTACGTTTGCCGGCCCCTGGGTTCTGATGGGTTAAGAAAAACATAAATAAATGTTAATAAATGAGGAATGCACATCATAATGGTCAGCAGAATGCACTCAGCATGTTTATTCTAGTATTAAGAACAACATAAATAAATGTTAATAAATGAGGAATGCACATCATAATGGTCAGCAGAATGCACTCAGCATGTTTATTCTAGTATTAAGAACAACATAAATAAATGTTAATAAATGAGGAATGCACATCATAATGGTCAGCAGAATGCACTCAACATGTTTATTCTAGTATTAAGAACAACATAAATGAATGTTAGTAAATGAGGAATGCACATCATAATGGTCAGCAGAATGCACTCAGCATGTTTATTCTAGTATTAAGAACAACATAAATGAATGTTAGTAAATGAGGAATGCACATCATAATGGTCAGCAGAATGCACTCGACATGTTTATTCTAGTATTAAGAACAACATAAATGAATGTTAGTAAATGAGGAATGCACATCATAATGGTCAGCAGAATGCACTCAACATGTTTATTCTAGTATTAAGAACAACATAAATGAATGTTAGTAAATGAGGAATGCACATCATAATGGTTAGCAGAATGCACTCAACATGTTTATTCTAGTATTAAGAACAACATAAATGAATGTTAGTAAATGAGGAATGCACATCATAATGGTCAGCAGAATGCACTCAGCATGTTTATTCTAGAATTAAGAACAACATAAATGAATGTTAGTAAATGAGGAATGCACATCATAATGGTTAGCAGAATGCACTCAGCATGTTTATTCTAGTATTAAGAACAACATAAATGAATGTTAGTAAATGAGGAATGCACATCATAATGGTTAGCAGAATGCACTCAGCATGTTTATTCTAGTATTAAGAACAACATAAATGAATGTTAGTAAATGAGGAATGCACATCATAATGGTTAACAGAATGCACTCAGCATGTTTATTCTAGTATTAAGAACAACATAAATGAATGTTAGTAAATGAGGAACCGACATGATACTTTTACAAAGTCCTTGTAGTTGTACACACGATGTTAAGGTTGTGTGTGTGTGTGTGTGATGTTAAGGTTGTATGTGTGTGTGATGTTTGCAGCAGACCATGGAGGTGTTGGCGCAGGCAGCCGGCAGTGCCATCCAGATGCCAGTCCAGGCAGCCTGCAGGGATGTCTTGGTCCCAGGCTTTGACCGCGCCTGCCAAAACATCTTCCATCAAGTGAACCAAACCTTTCAGAGGGGAACTCAAGAGTGTAAGTGCCCTGCCCAAGCTGCGATAATAACATAACTTTATTTACTTTTGCACTTATAAAGGTCTACTTAGTGTGCTCTTGGTATGCTAAAGGGAAGTTGTCCATCTGTTACTATTGTAAAACTGTTTTATACAGTATAAATTATATGCATCATATGTCTGTCACGAACCTTGTAACTGTCACCAACTGCCATTACCCAAGAACCACAAATTGCAACTGTGTGATCTCAGACAGACTGAATACTGTAATGACATAAAATAAAAAAAATAAAAGTTGTAAAACAAAGTACAAAAACAATTATTATTTTTGTACATTTTTAGGATGTCTGAACACATCGAGTATTTGAATACATAGAGTAATTGCAGTAGAAACGCCCTGTATATCTCGTCATTGTAACATTACGTTGACAGATACATCCAGTAATTGCAGTAGAAACGCCCTGTATATCTCGTCATTGTAACATTACGTTGACAGATACATCCAGTAATTGCAGTAGAAACGCCCTGTATATCTCATCATTGTAACATTGCGTTGACAGATACATCCAGTAATTACAGTAGAAACGCCCTGTATATCTCGTCATTGTAACATTGCGTTGACAGATACATCCAGTAATTACAGTAGAAATGCCCTGTATATCTCATCATTGTAACATTGTGTTGACAGATACATCCAGTAACTGCAGTAGAAACGCCCTGTATATCTCATCATTGTAACGTTGCGTTGACAGATACATCCAATAATTTCAGTAGAAACACCCTGTATATCTCGTTATTGTAACATTACGTTGACAGATACATCCAGTAATTACAGTAGAAATGCCCTGTATATCTCATCATTGTAACATTGCATTGACAGATACATTCAGTAATTACAGTAGAAACTCTCTGTATATCTCATCATTGTAACATTGCATTGACATATACATCCAGTAATTGCAGTAGAAACGCCCTGTATATCTCATCATTGTAACATTGCGTTGACAGATACATCCAGTAATTACAGTAGAAACACCCTGTATATCTCTTCATTGTAACATTGCGTTGACAGATACGTCCAGTAATTACAGTAGAAACGCCCTGTATATCTCGTCATTGTAACATTGCATTGACAGATACATCCTGTAATTACAGTAGAAACGCCCTGTATACCTCGTCATTGTAACATTGCGTTGACAGATACATCCAGTAATTGCAGTAGAAACGCCCTGTATATCTCGTCATTGTAATATTACATTGACAGATACATCCAGTAATTACAGTAGAAATGCCCTGTATATCTCATCATTGTAACATTGCGTTGACAGATACATCCAGTAATTACAGTAGAAACACCATGTATATCTCATCATTATAACATTACGTTGACAGATACATCCAGTAATTGCAGTAGAAACGCTCTGTATATCTCGTCATTGTAACATTACGTTGACAGATACATCCAGTAATTGCAGTAGAAACGCCCTGTATATCTCATCATTGTAACATTGCGTTGACAGATACATCCAGTAATTACAGTAGAAACACCCTGTATATCTCGTTATTGTAACATTACGTTGACAGATACATCCAGTAATTACAGTAGAAATGCCCTGTATATCTCATCATTGTAACATTGCGTTGACAGATACATCCAGTAATTACAGTAGAAACACCATGTATATCTCATCATTATAACATTACGTTGACAGATACATCCAGTAATTGCAGTAGAAACGCTCTGTATATCTCGTCATTGTAACATTACGTTGACAGATACATCCAGTAATTGCAGTAGAAACGCCCTGTATATCTCATCATTGTAACATTGCGTTGACAGATACATCCAGTAATTACAGTAGAAACACCCTGTATATCTCATCATTGTAACATTGCGTTGACAGATACATCCAGTAATTGCAGTAGAAACGCTCTGTATATCTCGTCATTGTAACATTACGTTGACAGATACATCCAGTAATTGCAGTAGAAACGCCCTGTATATCTCATCATTGTAACATTGCGTTGACAGATACATCCAGTAATTACAGTAGAAACACCCTGTATATCTCGTTATTGTAACATTACGTTGACAGATACATCCAGTAATTACAGTAGAAATGCCCTGTATATCTCATCATTGTAACATTGCATTGACAGATACATTCAGTAATTACAGTAGAAACTCTCTGTATATCTCATCATTGTAACATTGCATTGACATATACATCCAGTAATTGCAGTAGAAACGCCCTGTATATCTCATCATTTAACATTGCGTTGACAGATACATCCAGTAATTACAGTAGAAACACCCTGTATATCTCTTCATTGTAACATTGCGTTGACAGATACGTCCAGTAATTACAGTAGAAACGCCCTGTATATCTCGTCATTGTAACATTGCGTTGACAGATACATCCTGTAATTACAGTAGAAACGCCCTGTATACCTCGTCATTGTAACATTGCGTTGACAGATACATCCAGTAATTGCAGTAGAAACGCCCTGTATATCTCGTCATTGTAATATTACATTGACAGATACATCCAGTAATTACAGTAGAAATGCCCTGTATATCTCATCATTGTAACATTGCGTTGACAGATACATCCAGTAATTACAGTAGAAACACCATGTATATCTCATCATTATAACATTACGTTGACAGATACATCCAGTAATTGCAGTAGAAACGCTCTGTATATCTCGTCATTGTAACATTACGTTGACAGATACATCCAGTAATTGCAGTAGAAACGCCCTGTATATCTCATCATTGTAACATTGCGTTGACAGATACATCCAGTAATTACAGTAGAAACGCCCTGTATATCTCGTCATTGTAACATTGCATTGACAGATACATCCAGTAATTACAGTAGAAATGCCCTGTATATCTCATCATTGTAACATTGCATTGACATATACATCCAGTAATTGCAGTAGAAACGCCCTGTATATCTCGTCATTGTAACATTGCGTTGACAGATTCATCCTGTAATTACAGTAGAAACGCCCTGTATACCTCGTCATTGTAACATTGCGTTGACAGATACATCCAGTAATTGCAGTAGAAACGCCCTGTATATCTCATCATTGTAACATTGCGTTGACAGATACATCCAGTAATTACAGTAGAAACACCATGTATATCTCATCATTGTAACATTGCGTTGACAGATACATCCAGTAATTGCAGTAGAAATACCATGTATATCTCGTCATTGTAACATTGCGTTGACAGATACATCTAGTAATTGCAGTAGAAACGCCCTGTATATCTCGTCATTGTAACATTGCGTTGACAGATACATCCAGTAATTACAGTAGAAACGCCCTGTGTATCTCGTCATTGTAAAATTGCGTTGACAGATACATCCAGTAATTACAGTAGAAATGCCCTGTATATCTCCTCATTGTAACATTGCATTGACAGATACATTCAGTAATTACAGTAGAAACTCTCTGTATATCTCATCATTGTAACATTGCATTGACAGATACATCCAGTAATTGCAGTAGAAACGCCCTGTATATCTCATCATTGTAACATTGCGTTGACAGATACATCCAGTAATTACAGTAGAAACACCCTGTATATCTCATCACTGTAACATTGCGTTGACAGATACGTCCAGTAATTACAGTAGAAATGCCCTGTATATCTCATCATTGTAACATTGCATTGACAGATACATCCAGTAATTGCAGTAAAAACGCCCTGTATATCTCATCATTGTAACATTGCGTTGACAGATACATCCAGTAATTGCAGTAGAAACGCCCTGTATATCTCATCATTGTAACATTGCGTTGACAGATACATCCAGTAATTACAGTAGAAACGCCCTGTATATCTCATCATTGTGACATTGCGTTGACAGATACATCCAGTGATTACAGTAGAAACGCCCTGTATATCTCATCATTGTAACATTGCGTTGACGGATACATCCAGTAATTACAGTAGAAACGCCCTGTATATCTCGTCATTGTAACATTGCGTTGACAGATACATCCAGTAATTACAGTAGAATCGCTCTGTATGTTTCGTCATTGTAACATTGCGTTGACAGATACATCTAGTAATTGCAGTAGAAACGCCCTGTATATCTCGTCATTGTAACATTGCGTTGACAGATACATCCAGTAATTACAGTAGAAACGCCCTGTATCTCGTCATTGTAAAATTGCGTTGACAGATACATCCAGTAATTACAGTAGAAATGCCCTGTATATCTCCTCATTGTAACATTGCATTGACAGATACATTCAGTAATTACAGTAGAAACTCTCTGTATATCTCATCATTGTAACATTGCATTGACAGATACATCCAGTAATTGCAGTAGAAACGCCCTGTATATCTCATCATTGTAACATTGCGTTGACAGATACATCCAGTAATTACAGTAGAAACACCCTGTATATCTCATCACTGTAACATTGCGTTGACAGATACGTCCAGTAATTACAGTAGAAATGCCCTGTATATCTCATCATTGTAACATTGCATTGACAGATACATCCAGTAATTGCAGTAAAAACGCCCTGTATATCTCATCATTGTAACATTGCGTTGACAGATACATCCAGTAATTGCAGTAGAAACGCCCTGTATATCTCATCATTGTAACATTGCGTTGACAGATACATCCAGTAATTACAGTAGAAACGCCCTGTATATCTCATCATTGTGACATTGCGTTGACAGATACATCCAGTGATTACAGTAGAAACGCCCTGTATATCTCATCATTGTAACATTGCGTTGACGGATACATCCAGTAATTACAGTAGAAACGCCCTGTATATCTCGTCATTGTAACATTGCGTTGACAGATACATCCAGTAATTACAGTAGAATCGCTCTGTATGTTTCGTCATTGTAACATTGCGTTGACAGATACATCCAGTAATTGCAGTAGAAATACCATGTATATCTCATCATTGTAACATTGATTTGACAGATACATCCAGTAATTGCAGTAGAAACACCCTGTATATCTCGTCATTGTAACATTGCGTTGACAGATACATCCAGTAATTACAGTAGAAACGCCCTGTGTATCTCGTCATTGTAAAATTGCGTTGACAGATACATCCAGTAATTACAGTACAAATGCCCTGTATATCTCCTCATTGTAACATTGGATTGACAGATACATTCAGTAATTACAGTATAAACTCTCTGTATATCTCATCATTGTAACATTGCATTGACAGATACATCCAGTAATTGCAGTAGAAACGCCCTGTATATCTCATCATTGTAACATTGCGTTGACAGATACATCCAGTAATTACAGTAGAAACACCCTGTATATCTCATCATTGTAACATTGCATTGACAGATACATCCAGTAATTACAGTAGAAATGCCCTGTATATCTCATCATTGTAACATTGCATTGACAGATACATCCAGTAATTGCAGTAGAAACGCCCTGTATATCTCATCATTGTAACATTGCGTTGACAGATACATCCAGTGATTACAGTAGAAATGCCCTGTATATCTCATCATTGTGACATTGCGTTGACAGATACATCCAGTGATTACAGTAGAAACGCCCTGTATATCTCATCATTGTAACATTGCGTTGACAGATACATCCAGTAATTACAGTAGAAACGCCCTGTATATCTCGTCATTGTAACATTGCATTGACAGATACATCCAGTAATTACAGTAGAATCGCTCTGTATGTTTCGTCATTGTAACATTGCGTTGACAGATACATCCAGTAATTACAGTAGAAACGCCCTTTATATCTCATCATTGTAACATTGCATTGACAGACATGCAGAATCTGGAACTCCACCTAGAACACGTGCATCGCCAGCACGCCGAGTCACGTGATCCAGTCGTAGGCCAGCTGCAGTCGATGGTTGTGGCATTCGAGGGGCGGGAGGAGGCCTACAAGCCTCTGTGTGCCCAGCTACAGCAGGTCAGCGAGACTATGAGGAGTAGTGCCCAGCAGATACAGGTCTCCAACCGTCGCCTGGAGACCAGTGTCCAGGAGGCCATGAAGAGGTCAGTCCTGGGCATTTGGTCATTCTTCTTCCATTACAGCTCACACCTGTGTGCATTAGGTCGGTTCCTGAGTTTGCAACATCAAAAAAAGTTATGCTTTTAATATTGGTTCTGCCTCCCTCCCCCATCAGTATGTTTACTATCCAAAAGGGCAAAAACTTGTGTTAACATGTTTCAAGCACTTTGTGGCACCACTGTTGCATTTTACTCCCTAGCGATATGCGATAATTACCAGACTGCTCCCCATTGGATTGGTTTTATAATAAAATGTGTACATTTATTAAATGGTAAAAAAAGTATTTGGTTAGTACATCTTGTAACTAACCAAAGCCAAATGTCATGCTGTCATTTAGCCTTCAACCCATTCAATTTTAGGTTTTTTTAGAACTCAAGGAAAATTGACAACACTAACACAGAAACATGTGCATAACAGATACTTTTACAAAATTAATTTGAAATGAGACGAGTGAAAAAATGGAATTGAGGATGTACCTTGTGTCCAGTTTATGAGATGACCGCCTGTTGACAGGATGCAGGACAATCTGTCCAGTCAACTGAGGTCCATCATCCAGGCGGAGCTGACCACCGCCCTACACGACCAACAGACCTCCCTCGGGGATCATCTCGTCAACGCCATGCGGTCAGGGGCGGTCACCCCCATAGTGACCTCGGTCAGCCCTGACCCCCAGCAGATCCTACAACTGCTGCGCCAGGGCCAGCTCAACTCTGCCTTCCAACAGGTAACACAGCCAATTCAACTCTGCCTTCCAACAGGTAATAGGGCCAGCTCAACTCTGCCTTCCAACAGGTAATAGGGCCAGCTCAACTCTGCCTTCCAACAGGTAATAGGGCCAGCTCAACTCTGCCTTCCAACAGGTAACAGGCCAACTCAACTCTGCCTTGCAATAAGTAACAGGCCAACTCAACTCTGCCTTCCAACAGGTAACAGGCCAATTCAACTCTGCCTTCCAACACATAACAGGCCAACTCTGCCATCCAACAGGGCCAACTCAACTTTGCCTTCCAACAGGTAATAGGGCCAACTCAACACTGCCATCCAACAGGGCCAACTCAACTCTACTATCCAACAGGGCCAACACAACTCTACTATCCAACAGGGCCAACACAACTCTGCCTTCCAACTGGTAACAGGGCCAACTCAACTCTGCCTTCCAATAGGTAACAGGCCAACTCAACTCTGCCATCCAACAGGGCCAACTCAACTCTGCCTTCCAACATGTAACAGACCGACTCAACTCTGCCTTCCAACAGGTAACAGGGCCAACTCAACTCTGCCTTCCAACATGTAACAGACCGACTCAACTCTGCCTTCCAACAGGTAACAGACCAACTCAACTCTGCCTTACAACAAGTAACAGGCCAACTCAATTCTGCCATCCAACAGGTAACAGGCCAACTCAACTCTGCCTTCCAACAGGTAACAGGCCAACTCAACTCTGCCATCCAACAGGGCCAACTCAACTCTGCCTTCCAACAGGTAACAGGCCAACTCAAATCTGCCCTCCAACAGGTAACAGGGCCAACTCAACTCTGCCATCCAACAGGGCCAACTCAACTCTGTAGAAATTGATATGGATGATGTCACCAAAGTCTTCCAACATGTATATAGTAGAAAACAACAGGTCCTGATGGCATTTCGGCTTATTTATTGAAAACATGCTGCGGAGCTTGCACTGGCTTGGTGTCCCATATTCCAACTTTCTGTCGATAGCTGTATGGTACCAATACTCTGGAAAACCTCACATATTACTCCTGTACCAAAGAAACCTTGCCCAAAAGAAAACAACGATTACAGACCTGTTGCACTTACACCAATTGTCATGAAATGTTTGGAACGAATACTGCAGCTAGACGTTCAGGACTATCTTGACCCATTCCAGTTTGTCTACAGGCATGGCAGAGGAACAGATGACGCTGTCAACACTGTTGTCCATTTAATTTTGAAACACTTAGACAACCCCAAGGCTTATGCTAGACTATTGTTCATAGACTAGCTCGGCTTTCAATCTTATCCAACCTCACATTCTGCTCACTAAGCTGAAACAAATGAATGTCAATTCCATATATCATCATGTGGTATCGTTCTTTTCTAACAGACAGTGCAGCTTGTTAAGGTAAATCAGACTCTGTGGTAACAAATACCGGTGCACCCCAAGGTTGTGTGAGTTCGCTGATTTTGTACACTCTGTATACAAATGACCATACCAACAGCAGTACTAACAACTACATAATCAAATTCTCTGATGACTCGGCTATTCTTGGTCTGTTACTTGATTCTGACATCAGTACATACATGTCTGAAATTGAAAGCTTTGTACATTGGTGTGACAACAACCACCTCAAACTCAATGTCAACAAGACTTAAGAGATGGTTTTTGATGCTAAATGTATTGTTGCCGATTGCTTGCCTGTTGTTATCCATGGTGAAGAAATTGCCCAGGTCAGTCGATACAAATACCTAGGTGTCCATCTTGATAACAAACTTAGCTGGAATGTCCATGTTCCCAGTGTGTGCTCCAAAGTCCACCCCAGCGGTTGTACTTTCTCCGCAGACTGAGAGCTTTTGGTGTCGATGAGAAAATACTTGTTCTTTTTTATTGCTCCATTATTGAAAGCATACTGCTCTATGGGATTACTGCTTGGTTTGACAATCTGTCTGTTCAGTTAAAATCACAGCTTTCTCGATTAATGAGAACTGCCATAAAAATCACAGGTTCCACATCTCCCGTGATCTCCCTTCAGGAGATTTTTGAACAGGCACTAAGAAGACGGTCAGTCAATATTATTTATGATTCTAAACATGTTCTGCATAATGAATTTCAGCTCCTGCCATCTGGCAGACGTTATATAACTCCTTGGCGCAGACTTAATAGATACAAACACTCATTCATGCCACTGTCCATTAAACAACTTAATTCATGATGCCTGCTGCCACAGTGTCACTTGTCGTTTTAGAATAAGTAATGTGTATGCATGTATTATTTATCTGCTGTTTTTATTGAAAGGTTTTATGTAAATATTGAAGTCATCTCTGTTTTCATCTGAGAAAAATTTCTCAACTCCATAGGTGAGACAATAAAGCATTATCTTATCTTATCTTAACTCTGCCTTTCAACTGGTAACAGGACCAACTCAACTCTGCCTTGCAATAGGTAACAGGCCAACTCAACTCTGCCATCCAACAGGGCCAACTCAACTCTGCTTTCCAACAGGTAACAGGCCAACTCAACTCTGCCTTCCAACAGGTAACAGGCCAACTCAACTCTGCTTTCCAACAGGTAACAGGCCAAATCAACTCTGCTTTCCAACAGGTAACAGGCCAACTCAACTGTGCTTTCCAACAGGTAACAGGCCAACTCAACTCTGCTTTCCAACAGGTAACAAGCCAACTCAACGCTGCCTTCCAACAGGCTGACAGGCCAACTCAACTCAGCCTTCCAACAGGCTGACAGGGCTCCATACTGCAAACACACTGGCTCCTCAGGACCTGTCAACTTTTAATAATTGTCATATGTTTAAAACTAAAAATGTTATGTTGAACAAATATCCAGTGTATTTTGTTTACACGAAAGGACAGTCACATATGACCTTATCAGTTTGCATGAAGGTAACCAGATAATCAGAAATGCTAATGCACATGTTTTAGTGAAACGTTCCATGGAAAATTGAATTAATAATTTTTTATTCATATACATGTGATTGTTCCAGGCCCTGTCTGAACTGGGTCATGTACATGTGGTTGTTCCAGGCCCTGTATGACCTGGGTCATAAACATGTGGTTGTTTCAGGCCCTGTCTGACCTAGGTCATATACATGTGGTTGTTTCAGGCCCTGTATGACCTGGGTCATAAACATGTGGTTGTTTCAGGCCCTGTCTGACATGGTTCATATACATGTGGTTGTTTCAGGCCCTGTCTGATCTGGGTCATGTATATGTGTTTGTGTTCCAGGCACTGTCTGACCTGGGTCATATATATGTGGTTGTTTCAGGCCTTGTCTGACCTGGGTCACTTACTGGTATATTACTTATATGGGTAATATAAGTGTGGTTGTTTCAGGCCCTGTCTGCATCGGACCTTGGCCTGGTGATGTATGTGTGTGAGACAGTCAACCCATCACAGGTGTTCAACCAGACACCTTGCCCCCTCCAGCAGCCTGTGCTTCTCTCTCTCATCCAGCAGCTCTCTGCTGACCTCACATCTAACATGGAACTCAAGTACAAGTAAGTCCTTCTTTCTCTCATCCGGCAGCTCTCTGCTGACCTCACATCTAACATGGAACTCAAGTACAAGTAAGTCCTTCTTTCTCTCATCCAGCAGCTCTCTGCTGACCTCACATCTAATATGGAACTCAAGTACAAGTAAGTCCTTCTTTCTCTCACCCAGCAGCTCTCTGCTGACCTCACATCTAACATGGAACTCAAGTACAAGTAAGTCCTTCTTTCTCTCATCCAGCAGCTCTCTGCTGACCACACATCTAACATGGAACTCAAGTACAAGTAAGTCCTTCTTGCTCTCATCCAGCAGCTCTCTGCTGACCTCACATCTAACATGGAACTCAAGTACAAGTAAGTCCTTCTTTCTCTCATCCAGCAGCTCTCTGCTGACCTCACATCTAACATGGAACTCAAGTACAAGTAAGTCCTTCTTGCTCTCATCAAGCAGCTCTCTGCTGACCTCACATCTTACATGGAACTCAAGTACAAGTAAGTCTTTCGTTGTTCGAGGCTCACTCTTGTCATCCTCTCCCAGGTGTCAGTGCTGCTTGTTCTCTTGTCTCTTGCTAGTGCAGTTTTAAAATGTAGATGTGTTGGTATTTTTAAGCCTGCACGACTATAAACCTGTGCCTACAAAGTGCACTTTGGTCACTGAAAATGGGATTTTGAAAAGTGATAATGTTGACACATCCTGTTATCGTGACTCCCTGTAGTTGTGAATCTCATGTTATGACTCACTGTGTTGTTGTGACTGTATGGTTTACTACTCCTGCATTGTTGTGACTCACTACACCATTGTGACCCCCTGCATCATGTGACTATGTATTGTCTCTGCAGGTATCTGGAGGAAGCAATCATGAACCTGGACATAGGGAATCTCGTCACGAAGGAGCACATGCCGGCGGTGCTGGGGCAGCTGTCTCAGAACCTCTCCACCTACATCCACGCCAACCCCACTGACGCCATGACACGCAACATGCGCATCCTCCAGATGGCAGCACAGTCCCTGATCAAGTAGGATCTTGGCCGCCGTCTCGGCTACACTACGAGATCTCAGATGTGATCTCTCAGCTGTGATCACTCAGGTGTGATCACTCAGTTGCGAGATCTCTGGTGTGAACCATCAGGACAGTGTAATGTGTGTCCGTGGTGCATCTAGAACTCGTCTCAGACAACATGTAAACGAACCAGTTTAAAAGCTGCCAGCTGAAACTGGAATGTTGCATGCATACAGAGGTGAGTGCTGGACTGCTGGTCTGGCTGGACGCTAGAAATGTAGTGCTCACATAAGCACACACTATGCCAAAAGATGTGTTTTAAACGTAACCATGTGCTGCTGGGATGAAATACAGCTGTTTCTCAGACGAACAGTTGGTAGATCTCAAGTATTATAAATGGATATCAAACCCCTGCGTAAAACTCAATTTGGGTGCAGACAACTTGTTACGCCAGTAGGTACAATGCCATTCACGAGTCGGTTAGAAAGCAAGATTCATGTCTGTGGACTTGTCTCCGTAAGGCACCGATGTTGGTGATTTCTTGATTCGGTAACATTTAAAGGAACAAAATGTGATGTTTTTTCTCATAAAATCATTATTATATGGTATAAATTATATCTCTTCTTGTTTCGTAATCAAACTCGATATTCATTGACAGATAATAGTTAAATAATAAACAGAGTCTAAGAATTAGTTTAGTGATCATTGCATTCGCAAATATATTCAATAGTTTCAGCCATATGTGGACAAAGGTGATTATAGTCAGGTATTTGTGAGATGACATGATGGGTGTTTCGTAAGATTGCGTCCCTCCCAATGCAATTTGAACCAAACCACTCACTTTTTAAATTGTACTTCATTAAATCATATTTGGACCTCAAAATATGAAATGTAGGTTATACAAAATTATAACATGATTTTATGATAAAAGCAACCTGACTTTGTATGTTTAAGCTGTACATATTTGTCCAATGATACACGTAAATAAGATACACTTTGTGCACAAAATATACTCCTCTGGTGTATTCTGAGGCACAAAGACACTTGCAGGTGCATTTCCCTATAATGTGATCATGTTTTGGCCATGTTATTTAGTAATAACCTGCAGGCGTAATTGTTACTTGTTGTAATCTGCAAAATGTTACGTCTGAAAACGCAGATTTAATTTATGACAAAACGGCGGCTTTAGCAGAAATTTTGTGTGTAGGTTTTTTGATATTTAGAAAATATCTTCGCACAAGAAATAATTAAATAAAATTAAAGTGTAACCACACCACACCTGTTGCTAACTGTACAACATTGAAATACTGGCAGTGGTACTATTGAGATGTGTTGCATTTGAGCTTTGCGTATATATTATATATTTATATACTTTGTTTACTGGTTGCTTTGGCTCTGCAGAAAATGTGAGTTTTCTACAGTATCTGTGATAATGAGACATAGGGTATTATCTCTAGACAGCTTGGGCTGTAAAAGCTAAATATCACTAGTTTTTTTATCACGTCCTATGTATAGAAGTGGCAACTCATAAATGGTGAGAACGGTGATCTATCAAGTGTCATTCGATGTGAAGCAGATGTTTCAAAATTAGTTTTGTACCTAAACTGATAAAAAACAGTTAATGGTGATGTTTGATGATGCAGAGATCTGATAACTGAAATATGGAGCTATGCTCATGCTAATCTGCAGAAAGTAGTTTAGGTGTATGTGTGTAATATATTTTACCAACATCCACCAAGAAATATTTTGTAATGCCATCCTGTATAAATGTATTTTATAGTCGTGTTCACCCTCGTAGGGATAGTTTGGTGATCACAAATTGTGTTTTAGAAGGAGTCTACAATGGTGAATTGAACCATTTTAAGTATCCATTTGACGTGTGATATCCAAAAAGTCATCAGTTAATATAGTCATCAAACTCTGTATTTGATATACAGTGGATGCATTGAAAATGTGTTTGAAGAAACATTGCATTGTTGGAAACGTATCAGGTGGTGAGAAATGTGGGAATAAATCAGTACTTCATCTTTTGTAGATATGGTGAAATTAAAAGACACAATTTGTTTCACATAAAAATTTAATGATGTTCAGGTATCCATGTCTGGTATACTTGAGCAAGTGTTTTTAGCTATGATGTGTAATGTCTCTTGCAAGTTCCTTTGAAGTCATGCTGAAATAACTCATTGGTGATACGCTCACACAGGAAATGCTGCCAATCCTCTCTCCATTTCAGAACGAGGTATGGCATTGCAGTTCACAGTTTGTATTTTGTACTATGTCGCCAGTTGACAAATTGGCAATTATGTATGGTATGTGTCCTTCTTCAGAACTTGGAAGCACCGTGTAACGCTCTTGTTAATAATCATATTGCGTATAAATCTGTTGAATTTTGTTCAGAACAATTATTGTTGTAACTTTTGTTTTATTTTTAAACCAAAACAAGAGTCTGAATAAACTATCGTTGCAGGAGTTGGCCTGTTAATGAAGATGGATGATGTGATGATCCATGGAAGTAGGCATGGCTTCCTGGACGAGAACTGTTCAGATGTATGTGTGTTAGAATTGACTGTCATTATCCGGTTTGCAGAATAAATAAGTTATCTAATGTTTCTTGTCTTTTTTTCAACAAATGTCTATATTTTTGTTTCTGCAAACACCTAGGTTTGTTTTAATGCTAAACAAAGTGTCATAAAGATCACAGAAGTGATTGATAGATTTTTCCATGATGAATAAAATGTGGGTTTAAGAGTTACTTTTCAAAATCTGGAAACCAATTTGCATTGTCATCCTGCTAGTTTTCTGTCATGGATGTTTTCTGTTCTAGTTCTAGTTGTTTCCAGCACTCTGCAACATTCTGTTAACTGTTTAGTCTGTACATATATTGTGGTTATAATCTTATGAGGCCTCATTCAACTAGTCAGTCTTTTTCAGAACATTATCGCCAAGCCGACCTTTCTATGCTGGCACTGAGGGTGGTCACTGCCAGGGTACTTGTCATCCTCAGTTGTTCTTTTATGTCGTTGATGAAAAAAAATTTACATTAACATACGCACAGATACGATTTCATGTTTACAAATATACAACCACAGTGTCGATGATGTCAGAATATAAATTGTAACTTGGGTATTAAAGCAGCACCAGTATCAAATCAGGACAATCCAAAGACTTGTGCGCGCGTGTCAGCATACACTCATTGACATCTTAAAATCACCACAGATCTGGTGTTGGTAAGTGTGTTAATAGTATTAATATTTAGGCCATGTAAACAATTAGTATGCAGGTTGATATGTTAGCGACTATTAAAGCAGTTATTATCAACAGTCAACAACTTAAGATGTGTACTGAGTGTATTTCGTACAAGTGACAAACTAGTAGATTAATTGATTTGACATGAATACTTGTTTTCATTTATTGTGCCAGAACATGTCTTTAGATAACTAATTATATTTAACAAATCAATTTTTTGGCAACGTGCGCGCGCGCTGCTGACAAACCGGGAATTATTTTTATGTGTCCTTAACATGTTTTTCATGTGCGAGTTATGTATCACTGGCGCCACATCACGAAGCCTGGTTAATCCATTGAGTGGCGCCACTATTCTGACAAGACTTGCTTTCTGTAGTTCTCTATCCTTTTTTTCGCACTACTTTCGTTTTTCCGATGGAGTCACCACACGTGTGTGTTTCCATGTAGTATTCCTACGTATGTTTTGCAGTGATCGCTAACCACCCGATGAAATGGCGTCCCATCGAGTAGGGTGTCAACTAGCTGATAACCGGACGTAGTTGGTGCCAATTTTCCACGACGAAACTGACAAAAACACAGGAGACCCAAGCGCGTGACAAGTCGGTGTATCATGGCACATGTTTCATGTTTGACGTCATGACTAATTTGAAAGACGGTAGCAATTAAATATAGATATATATATATGCGATTGTGATCCCAACTAAATGTCGTCTGCGATCGCACATTCGCGCCTTTTTGTGAAGGGAAAGTTGTTAGGCATATTGGGGCAGCTCTCAGTACCAACGTTTGACACCAGGAAAGATCAACACTTAATATGGATCTAGCAGCTAATAATTCGGGTAAACATCGGGTAGTTGCACTTAATTGTGACCTACCATAGCAAGAACGAGTGCCAGTATCCGTCTTTTTTGGACACTCACTCATGGCAAATAAAATAGAAGGACAACTGAGACAGCACACGCCAGGCTGTTGTGAACACCTTAATGTTGAAGTGGCTGACACTCCATCCCTAATGAACAATAGAAAAAAGGACTCGTCAACATTCCGGCTCAGATTCAACAACGATGAAGGGAGCATGACAACCTGGTAGTGATGGTGTCTGCGTTTCAACCTGTACCATATTACTATAATAATGCTAAATTAGTGGCGCGATGTTTGACAACTGCTCTCTTCGAGTCTAGAAGATATGCATATAGGTGAGTAGGTTTGACGAGCAGGGCGTTGCGCGGCGCATGCTTAGGGAACCGACGGTTCCGGAAGTGACGTCACAATTTCAGAACGCAATTTACGCCTACGTTTATCATTCCAAAGATAACGGTATTTCTGGATTAATTCGAAATACGACTGCACGGACAAATGGTACCGTGTACAGCGAACGAAACACGCAAGGCACATGAAACGACCCGATCGATGTTACTATCAATGTGGTAAGTTGACACGTTATTCAGGTTGTATTTAGTAAGGACTGTAACGCATGAACGGCGGGACCTACGTCCGAGCCTCCCATTTCCAGACCTATTACCTAGCTATAGGGCAGTAAGGCAGATTAAATGTTCTATTATTAAACCAAATAGCGACCGATAAAACTATAGGCCTACAACACATAGTCCTAGGTTTTCATCGCAATCCTGTTATATTAATAGGTAGTCTAAGTTCCTACAGCTCGGTATCCAGTCATTAGGACCTACCCGGCAGACGTGTTCAAACGAACACCATCTCGACTTCTCTGGGAAGCATTCAGCCACGTTGCGATTACTGCATGAACAATATTTGCACACAAATGTCCAGCACTGTGTATAGCCAGATACTCATTCATATAACTGCAGGAACTGAAGCGGCGTAAATTTAAAGATCTTGCCCAAAGTTTGACACGGCAGCAAAAGGATTCGACACGGACGCTTTCGATTGAGCCTTTTTAATTGTTAACCCTAACTATTGCGTCACTACGATCCACAAACCAACACACCCATGTTTACCTCAGTCATCTTATGAAATAATCAGTACACAAACGAGCTGACCCAGGGTGTGAAGTGAACTAGTGTTCGTAACCCAAAGGGAAGGTTTCGGTGTTCCAAGCAAAAATTTAACCAGGCGTGGTGCGTAGACCCCGTTTCTATTATTTAAAGAAAAATGGTGTCTAGGTCTATGAAGAAGTCACTCTGATAGGTTCCCGAGGCCACGAGATGTAGATGAAGAGCTCGGTTTGACATACAAGATGACTGGACACCCACCGGTAAATTCTTCAAACCAATGTAGGGCCGCTGAACGTATCATGTTCGTTTTATGGAGATCTGGTTCAATGCTTAGCCATGTCATGCGACCATCACCCTTGGAAAAAAATCATCATCCTGGGAATGACTGGGGGATAAAGGGAAAACGGTCGACACAGAACCAGGTAGCTAGACGAAATTAAACACGAAACGACCCTGACGCTAGAACAACTCGGCCAGGCAACATCAGACAGGCGAGAACGGAGGCGGCTGTGCTGGAGAGTCAGTCGCCAAAAGTCGGGCGCGACTTGGAGGCACCTTCGAATTCGAACCGCGAAAAATCTGCAACACTACCCTCTCCCCATTTTCTGGTGTCGATACTATCAGGCGCCACTCGTGTCAGAGAACCGGGATGCTCATTGGTCAGTACGTCGTAGCGAGAACGTCGTACTGACCCCATTACAACCAGCTCCCGCGCTCCCAATTGGTCCGCGCAACTTAAAACTGGGTTACGCGTGACCCAGTTTGAGACAAAAATGGGTCACGCGTAACTACGTCTGACCCATTTTGGGGGTCCAAAACTAGGTTGTCCCTGAGAAGGTTCCGGGAAGGTCTGTAATGATCTTGGGAACCTGTTGCGCTTCTAGTGGAATATTGCCATGGGCACGGCAGAAATACCTTTCTGTCCAGCAGAAATACCTTTCTGCCCCGCAGAAAACCGACCCTGCAATTTAGTTACATGTATATGATTTTGAAACTTAGATTTACTTACTTAAATTATAGAACAGCTCTTGACATATACACTTAAGACATTTCCTATATTATCTAAGTTTTGGTGAATTGAAGATCATTTTTATAATCCTTGTCAGTGGATATGTATACAATGTACATTCATTTTTAGGGAAAGTGTCCTTGCAGGACCTTACCCAATGCCTTTATTTTAAAATTTTGCCCAGCATGAGCAACAGGTTCTCAAGATCACTACAGACCTTCCCGGAACCTTCCCAGGGACAACCTAGTTTAGGACCCCCAAAATGGGTCAGGCGTAGTTACGCGTGACCCATTTTTGTCTCAAACTGGGTGACGCGTAACCCAGTTTTAAGTTGCGCGGACCAATTGGGAGCGCGGGAGCTGGTTGTAATGGGGTCAGTACGACGTTCTCGCTACGACGTACTGACCAATGAGCATCGCGGTTCTCTGACACGAGTGGCGCCTGATACACTTCCAACAGCTGCGAAGAGCTCCGGCTCAGCCCCTATATCAATCACGTTGCGACGCTTATGTATTGACGTTCGTTGAATCGCTTGTATGTCGGCCCAATAGACGTCTTGTCATTCTTGTTGACAAGACGTGATAGATCGAGTTATAAAAGAATAGGCCTAATTTGCCAGTTAGCTTTACATTTACCGGACGCAGACACTTGCACTGCCTGACGATAGTGTCGTGTCTGCATATGCACAGTTAACAAATTAATATGCCCCTTTGACCTTAAACCTGATTGACTTTGACTATCCGTATAATAATAAAACACACGGCGTCACTAATATATCACATTTTCGGGAAATCTTCGCGGACAGTTTTCGAAGAAACTCACTTTGATCCCCTGGAAAGATAACTTGGATCTTGACAGCGTATTGCGTGTAAATACGGTTTGTTCCTATCTGATTCTGAATCTGTAGACACAAAAACAGTCTGTAGTTTTTTACCAGGTTCACGACGGCGGAGATATATCGTAGGTTTGTTTACGTCGGCACTGTGAAATACAAACAGCGTGGTGCACTGTATCCTGTCGGTCATCGAACTCATTTGTGCTTCCTCGCGCCAGGTAGCAACACTATTTGCACAGCCTTTCACTTTCCCGGCGACGGTATTTTTATCCTGATTCCTGAATTATGCGCCGAACGCTTAACGTAGTCATCAATACGTATTAAACGTTGTATCAACTTTGTATCAAAAACTGAATGCAATGTTTGCTGTAGTTCCATTTTCTTAACCGCCACCCCTGCTCGGTCGTCTCCTACAATATTGTATGCAGTGTTTTCCTTTTCATATCAATTTACACTGATAAGGTTCATTGTCATAACGAAACGCAGGGGATTCAGTAGAGAGTCTCTGCCAGCGCCCCATCTCGACTCCCTGTCCCGATTGCGCCCGGCGCGTCTCAGTTCGACTGGTGGACAAAGGAACTGAGCGCGTGGCGCGATCGGGATAGGGAATCGAGATCGGGGCGCTTGCAGACACTCTCTGTTATCTAAGACCTACGGTACCCCTACTTCAAGCAGTTCTGATATCTTTCCGTTAACTCTAACCACCGCTGTTGTCTTCTTTAACATTTCCGTGGAGCCAGTGAAATAATTTAGTTGGCTCTTTCGCTACGCCCAGTAACACACGACAATATCAACGATTGTGATAATTAACCTGAATTTATAGCAACGTACGAAATACCAAAGCGGAACAGTGACACATTGTGTCCGTGATATATTTTAAGATGCATCATAACATTAGTCACATCAAATTAGTTTACCATTAATACAAACGACCAGCTTCCACCGCCTGTACGTTCAGCACGTTTGCCCGCATGCCTACATGCATGCGTTCCTTCCTAGAAACCAGAAAACTGCATAGATTCATGTATCTATATTTACAAATAAAATTATTACATGCTTCATACAAGACGTGCATTCGACATTAATAACCCTTCAACATCAGTTGGTCAAGACAATGACTTCATTCAAATCCGATTAAGCAAGGCAAGTGCTTCGCCTTCAGTGCCAGTTGAGCTAGGCAGTGTCGCCGTAAAATCTCTTACATGTCACCAACGTTTCACCGGTTGGTTCCGGGCAATAGATAGGCTATTGCCAGCAACGGTTACCAACGCCACTCTGGGGTGTTCAAAGAGTGTGCCCAGCAACACGGCACGATGCCCGTTTCTAGCGACGTTAAAACGATTAGTCTTATGCTATCAATCTCAGTCAAGTGGACGGCACTACGTCGCATCTTCAGATATGCTTCTTCCTCCTTCGTTTGGCACTGATGAAGCAAGTCGCTGAATCGTCTTCGCCACACTTAGTGTAGGTATATTTATGAAGCCGACATGCATGAGTGTATATATATATATGTCATATAAAGATACCAGCATAATATGCATCATTTGTGAACGACAATCGTCGTTCGTTATTTTGTCTCGTTTATTACCTGGGCGGATGGCGTGACTGAAGTAACATGTTGTTACGTCATTGAAGTGTACGTAGTAACCATATATTTATAATTTGGCACAAATTTGCCAGGAAGCTGACATTAAATAATGTATACAGGGCGTAATTATGTCTAGGCGGGGAATCATTATTATACACAACAGGCAACCACCAGATTCAACATTCGGTCTTTCGTGATCGTAAACAACCACGAAAGCGTAGATCCGTCATTGTCACGACTACTCAAGTATATGTTACGGGGTATGATATTCAATTTGTGTTGCCTGGTCGTTGTGTTCCCCTCACTTCCCCCTGCGCACGGCTTTCTCCGTCGTGTCAGTCTCACTAGACGTCTCAATTCCTCTTGGCTGTCACTGGCCGCGGAGTTGTCCCGGTTTTCTTTGGCGTCGTTGGCTGAACGATCGCTGCTTTAAACCCCGACTTTGGTCTCAGCGGCGGTCTCTTCTCGTCCTTGCCCTTCATTGACCCTGCGCTCCTACTCACGATCGAGTCCCTCTTTTCGGCCGCCCCAATTTTCCCCGCCATGAAGGAATTCTTCCGCCGAGCGTCCGTTACCGGCTTGGCGTATAACGAAGCGAACGGTGGTTCCCCCTTCTGCGCCGTGCTTGTCGGCGCCCCCTTCGATGGCGGCGATATAACTGTTGCTGTCTCCTTTGTTGCAGACGTCACTGCCTTCGGCTCCGGCTTGGGTGCCGTTGTGATTGTGACAATCAGCGGTGAGGACGGTGGTGTTGGGGCGGTCACGGACGTTGTCGATGTCTGTGTCACGCCTTTACCCACCGGTTGCACCTCGTTCTCCGTCGACAGCGGGGGCCGACTGTCGTCCGCCTGCCCCTCCTCCTTGATCGTGCCGTGTGTGCGCTTCACCGGGCTCACCTCCTCCCCTCGCGCTCGGCGCTGCCGTTTCCGGATCACCTGAAGTTGAACGTGAACTGTCACTTAAAGCTAGGCAGTCATTTCGGTTTTTTTATATACTAAATATGTTGACGGTACACTGTCTGCCAACTTGTGTTTAATTAGCCCGAAACAGTGTCCGCAATTTGAAATTTACATTCGTGAAATGTCAAATTGTAAACAACACATTCAGATTCCAAACATGCTCAACGATTTTTACTGCATGCTTGATTTGATTGATACGACGTGAAACGTGGCTTGTTTTATTTTAACGCTAAATCGCGTATTTTCAACAACAAAAACCTGAAATATGTCGCCGACTTGTGCGGGTTTCGGGAAAAAACAAACTTTGCGATAATAGGCCTACTCTTGAAACAATTAATTTTAGTACGCGTGTATTCTCGTCTGGCAAAACAATAACGACACTTACATTGGCGCGCCAAAGGCAGTAGTATTTGCGAGCGAGTTCTTCGGGCCTTCTCTTTCGCTTGACGAAGTCCTTGTTAAACACTAAGTCAAGTTGCTCCTTCAATCTCTCCCGCGTGTAGTCGCTTGTGGAGCAAACGAACAACAGTTCAACAGGTATCGCTTCATTGTTATCGTGAAATCATGTTAGGGGCCAATATACAAGCCCGTAACCAACGTTTCACAATGGGGGTTAACATTTTCGCAATGCATACTCCAGGGGGCGCCAATAAATATTTTATATGACCTAATGCATTGTTTCTGTTCTCGTAACTGTTCTTTAATCACTGTTAAATCATCGCCACCGCTTTCATCCATTAGCATTTAACATTACACTTACGAGAACCAATGTCATTGTACAGTCAAATGTCGATATCAAATTGAATCATTCACTTAAATTCTGCAGTCTAACTCTGTCCATGGTAATAGGGAGATTAAGGGGCAGGCAGTGCTAGCTGATATGTTGGTTAGACTCAGTGGCAGTTTTTGTCTGCGCCAGTCACCTCAAACTGACTACAATTTGGAGCCATGTACCTTTGGAATAAAATTGGCTTCTTGTGTATTTGTTATCCCATGAGTTTACATAACAGGATGGTGTGAAGACCTGCTGCATGGCTAAGCGGATGCTATGGTGCTTTGAGTTCTTCCAATGACTGCCCTTTTAACACATGACTACTTTATGAGATCTACAAACATGCAACTAGCAACCACAGTATTTTGGCTACCACACAACCACACAATTATACGATTTCTCATCAGCACGCGCATTTTAAAATAGGTGAAGCTAAACTTTATTGTGTATTGAAATTCGCATTCCAGCGCAATAGATGAAAATTATGATTTGTGTTAAGCCAAATGAATTTGTCTAACGGGTTTGTAGCTTGTAAGAAAATTTAATACACCCGCTACACATCTTAAGTTGATGATGGTTGAGAATAGCCCCTTTAACAGTCGGTAGTTACCTTAATCATCATACTAAAAACAAAAAGCCGCACCTCTCGTTTACTTTTAAAGGAAATAAAAACAAGGCATTAGCTAAAATCCGTTTTCCATGTGTACACAAAGTTTAACATTGTATGTAACATTCGAGAACATTAAAAAATACAGAAAAATACATTTGTAGCATAAATTTGATTTAAAACTCGTCTGTTTAGCAATTCCCGCGGAAAATAATAATTTAATGAGCTAGGCGATGACGTGGTATCTTAACGGCACATACGACTCGCACTCGCAGCAGGCCGACCCTTTCTATGCATTCAAAGCATGTTTACAAGGATAGTTTTGGGGTCGAAACGAGCGTCAGAATGAGTTATTGTGCAATATTCCGATGTAATACAAACACTAGTCATCATAGAGGAACAAGCAGTTATCCTACAGTTCCACATGAATCCAGTTTTATTCAAAACAATGAATGAGAATGGGCCTACAAGTCGACTAGGTTTCGCCGAGCTTGGGCTCGTTTTCTGAATAATTATATCGAATGCAACCAACGGGAGATAATGTACACCAATATACATACATAGCAAACATATATCGTATCCAGCTACAGAAAGTAACGTGTATAATCTCATAACAGTGCATCATAGTATAACAATTATTTGGTTTATATTACTTGGTGAAAACATAAACAAACAAAAATTGTAAAGAAAATCAATGGTTTGGTGTCGGGATTGAACCGGCGTCGCCCGATTACAAAATAAATGCCAAGGAACCAACGCCTT
>CM034537.1:55230450-55330774 GCA_020002185.1 Paraescarpia echinospica
TAGCGACATTTTGCATCAGTTAGGGACACAACACAACGTCGTTACGAAGACTCGACGGATCATAATTTGATCCGTGTGTCCTGCTATGATGCACCGGCTTGTAATTAAACAACAGTAGTCATTTTTTTGTAAACTGAACTAGGCGACATGGATCACTCGAGGTGGTTTTTGCACCCTTCCAAATTCGAGTAAACTTGTATCATAAATAATTATTGAATTAGCGATATATATATATCGATATTACTAAACATATAGCTCTTTATTTATTTATATATCTAAATACCGAATGAATATCGATTCCGCTGGTCATATCATTGACTTAAAAGGTAATAGCGGTATTAATTGTTCAATCGATTGGACATTATCGGTGCCAGACATCATAGAGTATGGTATTGTTTGTCAATAAACGAGTCAAAACAGCATTATACGTACTGCTGGCCATGTTGAATGTCGAGGCAGCGGCTTCGTTGCATAGGAAGTCAACGTCTTCTACGAAGCTTTGAACGAATCTCCACAAGTCATGACAAGTTCCTGTCCAGCGGACCGGACATGCGATGACCACAGCGGCCTATATGTCACTCGGGCCACCAAGCTGTGACCAGTGGGCGTTGTTATGTCCAGTTTGTATCCGTTAAACGAAGACGGTGGAGAAGATTTATAGTCTGTGATCGTCCAAGTAACGGCGTTCTCTATGGTGTATTCTAGAATCAGTCATGCGTGACGCCCTCGCGAGTCCGTCACACGTCGCTGCGTCGACTCTTTGCCAGTCTCGTTGCTCAGTAATACCATGTTGCTGCGTCGCCCCACTACGCCGCCAAACCGAACAGTTATTGCGAGGTGCTAACACGCCTCGCATCGTTGCATTCGCGTACAGGTATTCCTGTCAAGACGTGCTAACTGGTGTGGCTTTACAGCCGTCGTTAGCTGTTGCTGCGCGGTCACTCGCTGCACTTTATGCGTGTCTTATCAATCGATGAATCAACTCGCCTGTTTCCGGCTATTCGAATCCACGTTCAATAACTTTGTTTACTTGAATCGAGGGCTGCTTGTATTGCAAACAGTGATTGTAATGTTAGCCCATTGCCTATTAACGAATGATTGTCGAAAACAAACGAAGTTATAAGACACACAAATTCGCTTTCTTTTCATTGAAAATTATGGTTACGGCCGGTGGCAATGGCAATGATACGAACGTGTGATTAACTTTTAATGCTGCAATCCCACAGTGTTATGTAACTTTCATGTCAGCGTTAATTGTTACTCTTGAGAATTGTTTGTTTTATTTTACTTACGCGCATAAGAATGTGTGTCCATGCAATACTCATGCTAGAATTGCAGCTTAGCTAGGCTGTTTGTACTTTGTACAAGTCTTAACTAGGCTGTTTGTACGTTGTACAAGTCTTAGCTAGGCTGTTTGTGCGTTGTGCAAGTCTTAGCTAGGCTGTCTGTGCGTTGTGCAAGTCTTAGCTAGGCTGTTTGTGCATTGTACCAGTCTTAGCTAAGTTGTTTGTGCGTTGTACAAGTCTTAGCTAGGCTGTTTGTGCGTTGTACAAGTCTTAGCTAGGCTGTGTGTGCGTTGTATAAGTCTTAGCTAGGTTGTTTGTGCGTTGTACCAGTCTTAGCTAGGCTATTTGTGCGTTGTACAAGTCTTAACTAGGCTGTTTGTGCGTTGTACAAGTCTTAGCTAGGTTGTTTGTGCGTTGTACAAGTCTTAGCTAGGCTGTGTGTGCGTTGTACAAGTTTTAGCTAGGTTGTTTGTGCGTTGTACAAGTCTTAGCTAGGCTGTCTGTGCGTTGTACAAGTTTTAGCTAGGTTATTTGTGCGTTGTACAAGTTTTAGCTAGGCTGTTTGTACGTTGTACAAATCTTAGCTAGTCTGATTGGACGTTGTACAAGTCTTTCAATGAAGTAAAAAAAGAACGTAGGCTATATTGAGCAGAATAGTAGATTTACGAAATTTATTCGTAGACTAGATTATACGTTATGTGAACATAACCCGACTTGGTTGAATATGTAAGCAGTGACATTCTGCGAAGTGGTCTCTCTGTGTTCTCGCTAACACTCCGAAGTTACATTAATGCTGACTAACGTTACTCAAGTTCAATCAGCTGTTTACACGCGTAACTGGCTGCAGACAGTGGCGGATATTTGTGTAAGTATAAAGCGCTTTAAACTTACCGCGGTGTATAAAAAAACTTACCTTTAATGATAACAAATTGATAGGATCCGATGGCACTTGGACGACTCTTGGTAAACTCACAAGCGTATCAATAGGAAAGGTAAAATAAATTATCACGAAGCATTATATCTCGTCGATGCGTTACACTTACTAGCACTAATACTTGGTAGTTCACACGTGCCAGTTGGGATAGTAATATTTATAAAATGTTAGAAAACACACAGCATCCTTTCATAAACACCTCAACGTGCTGGCTTAGGTATGCAATGGCATCAACGCACGTAAGACACGTAGACCACCGCGTCACACACGTGCAGCAATACTCGTTAAATGGTTAAAATGAAGAAGGTCGGAGATAAAGTGAAGTTCATGTCCATCGGTAGACCCTGGTCGTGATATTGTAGAATTATCAAATAACATTCGTATTGCTGTGGTATTGGCATGAAAGTAGACGTAGGCCTATTGTGTCAGCGTCTACATCATGCTGCCAGTCAACATAATCCATGACGCTGGTACCGATTTCCCGAAGTATTTGCCGCGCGCCCGTAGTTTCTGTAATTAATAAGTGACGTCTTATGCTTTACCCTTTATGTTCTGAACAACGGATTAACCCCACGAAAGTGGAGAAACCTTTACATGTACGGGGAATTTGAAAAAAAATACAGTCATTTGCAAAAGTTTAAGACCAGGCACGATTTTTAAGCATTTTACGGTATGGCATCAGATTGCATCAGATAATGTCTGGATTGCATCATCCTATTTGGGCCTTGAAGCAATACGCCTAGTCAGTACTTCCAGGTCATTTGTCTGCTGCTGTCAGTATCGATTAGGTGTTTTTCAGTTTTGTCTTCATCCCTGAAATGGGCAAAAAATCGTCTTTGACAGAGGTTCTAAGGGCACAAATAGTGACTCTACGTGGATAAGGATATACGGAAAGAGACATTAGTGCTAAATTACGTTATTCCAAGACAGCCGTGCGCAACGCCATCGTCAAATTAAATACTGATGGCACTTTTAGTGACAGTAAAAGGAGTGGTCGTCCACGGAAAACTACGCTCAGGGATGACCACGCAATGAGACGCATCGTGATGCGCTCGCCAATGAGCTCATGCAAGAAAATTCGGGCTGCTTTACGCTTAAAACGTACGGAAATAAGTCTCAGTACTGTTTTGAGACGTCTCAGCAAGGAATTTGGACTCAAGTCCCGCAAGCCGGCCCGGAAGCCATGCCTGACACCTGTGATGAAAAAAAGAGACTGGACTTTGTCAGACGACATCGCCACTGGACTCTCGCGCAGTGGAAGAAAGTGTTGTTCTCAGATGAATCGACCATGCAACAGTTTACACCTCGCAAGAGGCACGTTAGGCGGCCAGTAGGTAAGCGATTTGATGAGAAATATACAGCAGCCACAATTAAACATCCGCCATGTCAGATGATTTGGGATGTCATGTCATGTTTTTGCCCTTCTGGTCTGTATTTTATTCCACCTAACACCACTATGAATGGACCTAGGTACGTGGAGTTGCTGAAGGAGAAGCTGAAACTGAATATGGACATCCACAAATGTACGATTTTCATGCAAGATGGCGCTCCTTGTCACCGATCCAAGGTAGCCACTGATTTTCTCAAGAAGAACAAAATCTCCGTGCTGGAATGGCCTGGGAACAGCCCAGATCTAAATCCCATTGAGAACCTGTGGACTATAATGAAGGATAAGGTGGCAGACAAACAACCATCAAGCGCTCAAAACAAGCTATCAAGGACGTTTGGGTCACCGAAATCACCCAGGAGTACTGCGAATCTCTGGTTTCTAGCATGCCACGTCACATCCAGGCGGTCATTGACAGCAAAGGTGGCCACACTAAATACTGAAAAGTAGAGACACTGACACTTTTGGACGACATAAAGTTTCATATTATGTTGTACTGCGTTTATTTGGCGAAATAAACTGATATAATGTTATGTGAAGGCCAAAAAATCATAGTTTTATCAAATTTCTTCAACAAATCGTGCCTGGTCTTAACCTTTTGCAAATGACTAGGTCTCACGTTTCATTCGTGGGGTCGTAGATTAATCTCCAGCAAGCCGTCTAAGAAGAAAACGTCATCCATCCATACACTTGCTCGATTATAGTAAGATGCTAAGCACAGAACTTTCAATGTGATACTTTGGATACAAATAACTGTTTGATTTGTGCTGGAAGGAATGCGCAACTGAAACGGTAGACTATTCAGGTGTGTAGGCGTTTTATACGATAAGTTTATTTTATTTAATATTGATACCACTAATAGTAATAGCAAATGCCCACATCCGATCGACGATATTGAAGAACACCTTCGCAAAACACTTGCATCCAGTGACAGTGACACCTCATTTTAATCGAGCTACTGTGTGTTTGTGTGTGCGTGCGCGTGCGCGTGCTTGCGTGCGTGCGTGCGTGCGTGCGTCAGTATTTACGTAGCGCAGCACATTATCGAATTAAGAGGACTTGATTGTTTGGTTTCTGACATAACTATGGAGAAGATTAACTAAAGCCGTTTACAAGCCAACACGTCATCCCGCCCCGCGGATGGGTATTACTGCTAGGTATTTACGTAGCGCAGCACATTATCGAATTAAGAGGACTTGATTGTTTGGTTTCTGACATAACTATGGAGAAGATTAACTAAAGCCGTTTACAAGCCAACACGTCATCCCGCCCCGCGGATGGGTATTACTGCTAGGCAAAATCTCTCTCTCTCTCTCTCTCTCTCTCTCTCCCCACGTTAACAGAACCAAGTACATTTACTGAGAAATACGTAAACACAACATAGCCCTAATGGAACTGCCTAATGATATGTCAATTGATCAAAACCCAATGTACAGTCGACCAAATTTGTAACAATATATTCTTATTATGGGTAATAACATTTATTAATAATTAAGAACATTATTATGTACACAACATTGATAAACCTTATACTATGCTCCTTGTATGACATTGCAAGATCGTTTAACATTTCGCCGTAGTCACAGTCCTCAAAACCCTATCCCCTCTGAGATTGATGTCTCCGATAGCCATAGCGCTGATGTTGAGTACCGCCTTCTTCTTTCTCGATGGCTTTCATCATAGCTTTGACGGCCGCCCATGTTTCGTTTCCGGTCGGAAGGATCTGGTTGGGAGGCAAGAGGAATCCTAAATGGCCGGTGTCTCGCAATTCCACCGTATAGACGTAACGGATTCTGGGGACGCCTTTCGCCCAATCTCGCGACGTTCCCGCCGACTTGTCTACAACGTAACACAAGGTGATAAGACACGCGATCTTACCCGTGGGGTATAATTCAAGCTTGTGTTTGTTTACATTGATCAGACTGACGGTTTATTAAATCTAAATGCATTAACGTTCTATCAAGTGTAGACATAGTCCAATGCTTCGTTTAGGACGTTGTTATAGAACAGTACTATTGTACATAGGAAGAGAATCAAACGCCCGTAACCAAAACGGTTCCAAAGTGCCGACGCTGTCGTAGAGTATATTATGGATATTTTGGCACTAAAAAAAAAAAATTTCATGACTGTCTCGTCGTATCACTTGGCAATTATATATACTGTCCTTTCCTTTTAGCTTTTTCAAATTTGAAAACGAAACAAAGACGGTATACACATGGATTTAATAATATATTGGTTTCTGACAACTTTATTAGCACAACAACAAACACACTGAACTTAGCCGACCTAGTGACTCCCACCCCTTCCCCCAACTGGCAAGCCACACGAAACGTCTACCCGCCCATAGCGAACGCCAAACAAATATGAGAACGAGTCGACTTACAGAGCACGCTAGACGCCGAGCCGAGACTGTAGGTTGTGTGGTAGACGTCGTACAGTGCCTCTATTGCCTGTCGGCCGACTCGTTCCTGAAACAGAACGCCGGCACGTTCGTTCGTGCGTGCTTTGGGAAAGGACTCATATAATATATTAACTTATAAAATTAAAACACAGAAACATTCTTATTTTGTGGTTTTTCACTCACCACCGACAATACGTCTCGTCATCAGGTAATTTTTGTATTTTTTTGTAATAACACTAGTAACGACCGTGGTACGCCACAACTGGAAACCCTGCAGAATAGTGACCATAAGCAGCTCCTGGTTGGCCAACTGGCCATAAACCACAATTAGGATCTGTCCGCCATTACTCGAATTCTTATGAAAATTACCTTTTAATGTGTGTAATGTGTGAATTGTTTTGTGGGTGCAATACAATTAACAGACGCTAGTCGCTCGCGTATCAGCATCGTGGTTTTTATTTTGCATCATTTCAAAATCCGTCACGAATTTTCCACACGAAATTAGCTAACTGATATTTCATGTGCTGAGAAAGTGTAAAGAAAATCTTTTGTTAATTTATTATCCACCACAGGATTTGTTATACTGGCCGCCGATTTAAAATCTCATAAGGTTTGTGTGCAACTCACGAGCTTCGTGTAGTCTGCGGGGCGGTCGTCGGTGTACCCCCACGGCGCCATCCACAGCTGGCTGTAGGAGTGCAGCGTCATAAAGACGAGCCACGAGCCGTTGCGGGACAGGATGAACTCACTGACGGCGCGAACTTCCGACTCTGACATCGACTCCCTGCCGGCGAACACGTCAGAGCACGGGTCGGAGTTGGCCTCGTTCGCTGTAACGACGAGAACACAGCGATGAGAGGATGACGGCGCTAGGAAGATGTAAACAGTAGTCTCTAGGAAGAAATGATGTATTTGATATTTAAAGTTTCACGTGAATCATTGGCGCGATCCGCTCCTGAAATCCAGCTTATACTTACATATTTATTAACATTACCAATATTTCCAAATATATTATGAAAATGGCTTTTACTACAAAACACATTAAATACACACTTAGTAAGGCACGCAACGCCACTGTAGCAGGCAGTGACAATGGCGGTGGCATTAACTAGCTCAGTGACGTAATTTGATTGTCAATTCAAAATGGACGGCGGCGCGAACGCTGACAGTACAATATGCTGGTAGGCATGACAAAGTGGACGACGGCGCGAACGCTGACAGTACAATATGCTGGTAGGCATGACAACGTCATTGTTGTGTACGTCATTTCAAATGTAAACTTGTGTAAAGTAACATGTCAGGCATGATTAATTTGTCTAGTCAAGACAAGGAAAATAAAGATTCATTCTCCGATTAACTTTATGCCCCATGGATCACAATTAATTTAATACGATGACCTATAATTTTTTTCTCACATAAACATGTATAATATGTGAACATTTAAAGAGCGTGTAATGATTTTTTAATTGTCATCGAATACTATGGTTTATCTTTAATATTATTAATACGTCTTTTGTACGTCATGAGATAATGACGTCATCATAAACGTGTGGAGGCTCCTATTATTTCGGTTGATGACGTCGTCATACAAGGACGTCATATGTGCTGATCATAAGCATGTTCGCGTTTCAAACGATGTAAGATTCGCTTATGACATTTCAATTATCTGCTTCATCAGTTCGTGCCATTCAAGTATTTGAAAAAAAAATAGATATACGTCTAAATTGAGCTAGCGCGTGGGTTTATGAATGCACATGTGTGGGCGCATTAATTTTTCCACCTAGATGCGTTGCACACTTTCTGTGATTCATCTACGACCTATGACAAGAAAAATAATGCTTATATTTTATTTTAAGTTGGAAATTCCCGATTTGCTAAAGACGTTAGACGATTGTTCGTGACGTTGTCCTGTCCAGAACTGTGTGGAAATGCTCCACAGAGTAGACATTTCTGTTTTGATATCGTACACCAATTAAATGTATGAGTTGCAGTAGTGATACCGCTTTGTAACGAACGTGACAAGCATGGTAGAGAAATACAAGACCAAGATATGATCACGGAACGATTAGAGGGATTCTACACCGAGCTACACGACAGTGAACAGAGTACCATAATTCACACCGACCCGAAAGAAGTACCAGAGATAACACCATGGGAGGTGGATGCAGCGCTAAGAGATACGAATAATGGGAATACATCAGGCAATGGTGATAATGTTAAAGATGGAAAATAAGAAAGACTTAAAGAACTACAGACCGATAAATCTGTTATCAAACATCTACAAATTACTCACAAAGATACTAACGAATAGGCTAGAGAAGACACTCAACGAAAACCAACCACGAGAGCAAGCAGGATTCAGAAGCAGGTACTCAACGACAGACCATATACACGTCGTAAACAAACTGAAAGAGATGTGCCGAAAATATAATATCCCGCTCTGCATCGCTTTTGTCGACTACGACTTCTAAGGTTTTCGACTCGGTGCAAACTCAAGCTATACTAACCTCCCTTCAAGAACATGGGATAGATGACGTATACATCAAACTCCTGAAAGATATCTACACCAACAGCTCGGTGACAGTCCACATATACAAAAAGAGCAACAAGACTGACCTGGGAAACCAGTGGCTTGAGGATAGACTGAGAATATTTCAAGTCATCTTCGCTCCGCCGACGACATACTCATATGCGCTACTACGCCGCAAGAACTACAAAAAATGCTGCAGGAGCTAGCTAATGAAAGTGAAAAACAAGGTAAGAAGATGAACATTTCGAAGACAAAGTGATGCTAGAAAATGAAACACCAATATATATCATCACCACGCAGATAGAGAACGTTGAAAGCTACGTCTATCTGGGACAGCGATACAGTATCAAAGACAAAAACCAAGACAAGGCGATTCAAAGAAAATCATCGCCGGCTGGATAGCATTCGCCAGACACCGCGACATATTCAAGGGTAACTTTGGAACTTGCTTGAAGAGACAAGTCTACATCACATGCGTTCTTCCAGTGTTGACTCATCATCCAGGCAAAGAACAAGCTAGCAACCGCACAAACAAAATTGGAAAGAAGTATGTTAGCCATCACATCGGGAGAGAAAAGAAACATATGGGTAAGAGAGAAGACAAAGGTCATAGACGTGATAGAACAAGTCAGAGGGCAGAAGTTGACCTGGACAGGGCACATCAGCAGACTACGAGATAACCGATGGACATCTCGTATCACAACCTGGATACCTTACGAAGAGAAACGATCTAAAGGAAGACCGGCGATACGGTGGAGAGACGAACTAGACGAATACTGAAAGGGCACCATCTGACAGAGGATAGCGCAAGACAGGCAGATCTGGAAACGACTGGCTGAGGCCTTCGCCCAACCAGGGGACACTACAGCTGCACAATGTTGATGAATGATGATGATGAAGTAATTTTAATGCGTTCCATAACATATAACAATCACATTAGTCCATTGAATTCGCTTACCTGTCACTGGTATCAGCAACCAACCAAGCAGCATAAACATATTAAATGAATACATCAGTTAAAGAAAACGTTGTTTTCGTTTATGCTAGTGGCTTAACGGTGGAGAATATCTCTCGTCGAACAGTATATGTATGACACGTGTCAAGGCAAAATAAATTAATATTGCATTATTGTTTGCTACGCATATAATACTACACGTATTGATTGTATCAATACGATACGACGAGTCTAATATTATGACTTGTTTATCGGAGTACATATTGGGATAGACCTACTAGGCGTCAAACCATCGCAATATGTCATACACACAATTAATTAAGACACAATTAATCGTATAACATTTAACAAGATTGCCAAGCAAAGCACTGAACTCCAGACTTCAAGTTGACAAAGAAAACATTGCCTTATCGAGATTCCGAAATGTGTTATCTAGGACCCTATGTGTAACCCGTCCGTACATAATGTAGAATCATGTGCGGTCATTCATCGAGTTGAGTACATCTCTATGTGCTAGGTGTCGCTACGTGTACCGATTGGTAGCTATAATAAATCGTTTGACTTTATGCCGTAGATGCAATAGGGGCCTGTAAGTATGTCATGATACATGGCGAGATGACTGGCGACATGCAAAATTATTGCCCGCTGATTTTAGCATTGGAGAAGCCAGGAAACAGTTATTGACGTTTAGTTTATCGGTTTATTGTGGCTTTTTTAATTGTGTTATGGCGTTGTCACTTAAGTTTTATATGAATTATATATCAGGAAAATTAACAATGTACAGAAAGAGCCAATCAGCAGTCGACGGCGGTCATATACTGAAATTTGGTTTTGATCCCGACATTTTTTTGGTCTAAATTAAATAGAAAATAATATTTAGATAATGTAACAAGAACCAGTACATACTGAAATGTACATGATTAACAATTATGTAAGAAATGGGAGTTAAAACGAGATACAACGGATAATCGCTTGTCATAAAAACCGCAAATGCTAAAATGTTATAAGCTGTTATTTCTAAACAGTTCGGTAACCATTTATAACTGAAAAGTTGCCTAAATTCACACAATCACCAAAAGTATGCTATAACTCAATAACACTTGGTATTGGGCGAAAGAATGCATAGTTGTCATTGTCAACAAAGTCGCCACCATGGCTCGTTAAATTGTGATAACAATTCGATTAAGGTGCAAATTATCACGAGCATTTTTAACTGCAAAGTTGTTCCCACAGCTTCAACTTGTGACCATCTGTCGGAAACCGAAAAAAAGAACACGATTTGGAAAAACTCCGATGATTACAAACAACAACAAAACATATCCCCATTATTTAAGCTGGCGTAAATGGAGTCGATGTCGTCAGATGACTCCAGATTGAAAACGAGGCGCGGGATTTAGGTGGATGCGTTGTTTGTACCCACCCTTCCATTTGAAGTTAAAGTTGCGGTTGGCGTCGACGCCGACACAGTCGCTGCCGCTGATCACTGACCGAGTTTTCCTCCACATGCGATTCTAAAACGAAGGATTAACTCCTGTTATTTCCGCCATTATCCCAAGACGTGTTAGTAGGCCTGACTTAAGCTTCATCTCAACATACCATTGGTCACTATATATTAAAGGTTGATCGCAGGCTAACCAAAGAATAGAGAGTAAAATATAATCAGTTCTTAAATCAATATTTATTTAAAACGTTTACGAAAATCACATGTTGCCATAATTTAATTAAAGAGAGAGAGAGAGAGAGAGAGTATGTGTGTGGTTGTGCGTGCGTGTATCCATGCGTGCGTGCGTGCGTGTGTGTGTGTGTAAATATAAATGTTGAATGACGTAGACAAGAAAGCCGTTTTCCTTATGGAAAATCCGGTTATAATATGCGTATATCCTGCGCTTAACAGATATTGACATGGTTGTATGGTTTTAACATATTTGCACTTATAGCATGTGCACCATAAGAATATATATATTTGTGTTCATCTATCGTCGAGTGATATGTATACAATGGCGCACGCGGGTGTATTAAATGGGAATGCCGTTACGTTCAGTAGCAAACAAATAACGTCACCACGTTCTCCTCTTCCAAAGTTAACACTGTTGCGGTGAGACAGAAATCGTCACTGTCGCCACAACTTCATCAATTCTCGACCTACGTGACATTCTCTAATACGACATGCTACTGAATGATGACAAAGACACGCTTTTGGTTTAAACCAATTACAAGTATTTTTTACAAGACCGTTATCGCGACATTCAAGCCGTGATGTTTGGCGAGGCAATCATAAGGTGAAGGTAAGCGATAGTCTTGGCGAACGTTTGGCATCTAGATTTGTCATAATTTGGCGGTATCAAGTGACCACTAATGGGATATATATCACACGTACTGGTTAGATTTACTTCAATATTATGCGTATTTGCTGTGATTGTTCTGAGAAACGCCAACCAATTCGGAACAGTTTACACGCACATTTTTTTTTTTTTTAATAACAAACGACAACTATATATTTATACTACGATTACTCCGGGAAACCGTCTTCTGCATGTGTGCGTGTGCGTCTTCGTATGCGTATGTGTAGCGCCATCCGCAGGATCGGTATTTTGTTTAGGGTATACCGTACAATACGTGCGTACGTTACATGCACGCATGCGCATGCGCATGTATGATGTCCAAAAGATACGGAACTGGCAGATGTACAAACACTTGGGCACACATAAAGACACACACATCTACGCACACGCGCACGCACACACACATACGCACACACAAACACACACACGCACACAAACACACATTCCGTCAATTCTTTATTATTTTTTATCTAATGAAAATGCACTAAAGACAACGAAAATGACGATTTTCACGACGATAGTTTTGCAGTCGTGATTGTGCTAAACCATTCGGAGAGTGAAGTTGGGGGAGGCCTACCTTTGTGTGGCTGTACACGTATCCGTCTGGGTTGACGCACGGCATTATGAACCAATCATAGGCATCGCGTAATCTCCTCGCTTCCGACCCCTTCTGTAGCAACTGCAAAACAATCAGTTGCAAATGTCAACTTTTTCACAACAACAAATCGGCGCACTCGTGTACCTAGGAAGCAATGGGAACGCATATATAAAGTGGTTCGCTAAATGGCAATACCGAATACGTATAAACACCAGTTACTAAAATTGTCTGCTTTCACGAGATAAGTATCCTTCAAAAGTAATGTTACTGTTTCTGAACACCGTTAATTCTCGCAATGCTGATGGCCAACCTCTTTTCGAAACATTAGCCAATAAAACAAAACCCGCCGAACGTCATAGTCGTGTTCAAATTAAAGCAAATTTTGCCAACGTATACTGCTTCCCGCATCTGTCAAACAAATGCGTTTTCTTTGGGAATTGTTTGAGGCAAATGTTACGCATCTTCAAACTTGCCTCAGCCGCCCTTGCTGCTGATTACACCAGTCTCAGTCTTGTAGTCAACTACCACCCTACCCTGGCTTGCGGGGATGGCTGGGGATGGCCTCAGTTTGCACCAACTCGTATTCACAGTATCGAAATATCAACTATACCAATATTGCTGCCTGACTAAACTTTAGTTTTCTTTCAAACACATCAGTGATATCATCTAAACGGCGAACGATGTGATACAACACAATATGAAAGGTTTATATGACGCTAATATCTATGGAATCTCAAGGTCAGTGGCGCACCAAACCTGAACGGTTCTCGGCGTTCTACTCGCACTGTACAGTGCGAAAGCTGTCACACTTGATGTCTCATTTAGCGTCGCATACGGACAAGACGAACTTAGATTCTGGATGACTCCACCTTACCGTATACTATGTCTTGCGATGTTGATAAATGTGTACCACACGTGGCTGGAATTATATACAATGAATGGGCTAGAGTTCGTAAATGCGCTTATCTGCTTGTGCGGCGACGGCAACAGAGTTTACGAGCGTTTGCTGTGCAGCGACGCGGAACGATAACGGACAGACAAACGAGCCACCGCGATAAACCAACGATCGAGCCGACGGCAGACCGATCGAGCAACTCGTTCGTCAACAGCGGAGAGAACCGAAGCATTATTCGTGTTGTCATTGCGTCATGTCCGCGTCGTGCTGTCGCGTGCGTTTAACAACATTACTCGTTAGAATAGCCGCTATTAATCTGGTCCGTATCATGCTTCGGAGGTTCTTGTGGATTTGTCGTAGCTTAAAGGGAATAAAAACACCTATTGCTTGAATTCATATTATATTACATCCTGCTATCTATTTCTATGCCCACAAAGCCAAAAAAATCAATGAATTAGAAATTCCACATTTTATGCTGTGCTGCCGGACATTTTCGAATATGCATATTTTTGGCGCGCTTTTCGGGATGCCGAGATGTGACGTCAAATATGACCCATACTCGCATCAGGCCGACTGTTTCCATGCATTCAGAGCATGTTTACAAGGATAGCTTTTGGCTCGAAACGAGCATCAAAATGAGTTATTGTGTGATGTTCCGATGTAATACAAACACTAGTCATCATAGAGGAACAAGCAGTTATCTTACGGTTCCACATAAATCCAGTTTTATTCAAAACTATGAATGCAAATGGGCCTACAAGTCGACTAGGTTTTGCCGAGCTTGGGCTCGTTTTCAGAATAATTATATCGAATGCAACCAACGGGGGATAATCTACACCAATAAGCAGACATAGCAAACATATATTGTATCCAGCTACAGAAATTAACGTGTATAATCTCATAATATCACTAGAATATCAATATATGAAGGAGGAGTTGTACAATTTATCATAACAACTCAAACCAGTCAGTGAATTTCCGTTGGTGCTGCTAGCTCAGTTGGTAGACGCGTTGGATTCTTGTCATTTATTTTGCAATCAGGCGACGCCGGTTCAAACCATTGATTTTCTTTACGCTTTTTTTGTTTATATATATATATATATATATACAATTAATAAATTATGTATCCATTAGATTATATTTGTTTGGATAAATAAAATTTAGAAACACGTTATATAATTCCCATATTTTCATTTTTGTGGCGAATAAATAATTACTACAAAAATTTAAAAAAATATTTACAAACAGTGCATCATGGTATACAAAATGATTTGGTTTATATTACTTCGTGAAACCATAAACAAAAAAAGTGTAAAGAAAATCAATGATTTGATGTCAGGATTGAACCGGCGTCGCCCGATTGTAAAATAAATGACAAGAAACCAACGCGTCTACCAACTGAGCTAGCGGCACCGACGGAAATTCGCTGACTGATTTAAGTTGTTATGATAAATTGTACAACTCCTCCTTTATATATCGATATTCTAATGATATTATGAGATTATACACGTTACTTTCTGTAGCAGGGTACAATATATGTTTGCTATGTATGTTTATTGGTGTAGATTATTTCCCGTTGGTTGCATTCGATAAAAACCAACTAATTAGTAACTCCTTGGCCACACAACGTCAAGATGGTAGACCGGATAGATTTTGGAAAGAAGTTAATCGTATGAACAATTGTAAAGTACCCTTGCCAAACAGTATTGATGGGGTTACTGATAATATTACTGAACTTTGGCGGGGTCACTTTACTCACTTATTTAACTGTGTACATGATAATGACATAAAGTCCTTACAGTATGATGTTACATACACTGAGGATATATTTGTTACAGTTGATGACATTGAATGTGCCATTAGGCAGCTAGACAAACATAAATCGTGTGGCAATGATGGTATTTATGCTGAACATCTAATGTATTGCAGCAGACGTAAAGATGTAAAGAAAGGTAGACATACACATAGCCAATAGTGTATGTCTACCTTTCTTTACATGGTTTTCTACCTGACTCTATGTTATCAGTGGTACTTGTACCAGTAATTAAGGATAAATGTGGTAAAATCAATTATCGAGACAACTACAGACCGATTGCTCTAGCCAGTATAATTTCAAAAATACTGGAGAAAGTCTTATTGGATCGAATGTCATCCTTCCTAATAACTAGTTGTAACCAGTTTGGCTGTAAGAGGAAGCTGGGTACTGATATATGCATATATGTTTTAAAGGAGATTGTTGATAATTATAAATGTCTAAATGGGTATATGTTCATAGGGTTCCTTGATGCCACCAAGGCCTTTGATAGAATAAAACATTCTACGTTATTTAAGAAGTTAATTGACAGACAAGTGCCTGGTTATATTGTTAGAATTATGATATATTGGTACACAAGGCAAACTATGTTTGTACGTTGGTCTTGAATTTTATCCGATAGATTTAATGTGACAAATGGTGTAAGACAAGGTGGAATACTTTCTCCATACCTGTTTAATGTTTATTTTGATGACTTATGCATTAACAAACTGTCGAACTGGCTGCTGTATAGGTGACTTAAATATTAATCACCTGATGTATGCATATGACCTGGTGATATTCTCACCTTCCAGTGTAGGCCTGAGAGAATTATTATTAACCTGTGAAACTTATGGTGAGTCATGAAATAAAATGTAATCATAGGAAAAGCATGATACTAATAAGTAGAGGAAAGTATAATATGAAGGAAGTTTGCCCCCTCGCATTTAAATTAAATGGGGAGTACATAAAGGAGGTCAGAAGTGTAAAATATATAGGCCATATTATTTGCAATGATGTTAAAGATGACAAAGATATAATGCGTCACTGTCGCCAGTTATTTGCACGTTGTAATGTTTTACTCAGGAAATTTGTGCACAGATGATATAAAAATTAAGCTGTTCAATACCTTTTGCTCGTCAATGTACACATCTCAACTATGGTGGAATCACAATGTTTACAGTATACACAAATTACATGTTTGTAATAACAATGTGTTCAGAAGACTACTTCAATTACCGAGATATTGCAGCGCCTCAGGCATGTTTGCAGAAAGGCTTGTTTTGGACTGTAAAGCAGTCACTCGAAATATCTTGTTTATAAATTTATGAATCGTTTAGACAAATCAGAAAACTCTCTGGTAGTAGCCGTACTAGGTACGGATATCAGGTGGATCTCCAGGAATAGAAGGCGATGGTTTAAGTCCCTGTATGTACACAACGACCTTCTGTAGGAGCAGTGCCAGTGGTACTGTGTAGATGGGTTTTCATATTTTCTTATTTTGTCTTATTTTTTATACATATATGTATACCTTATGTATTATATAACGTGCTTCTACTATCATTTTAACAGTGGTAGGGGTATATGGACCGCGGCCATACGTGCGTACGTACTTTGTCAATGAAGTAGAGCCCAGTGGCGTGTGAGATCCATTCACGGGCGTGGATCCCGGCGTCGATCCAGATCGCCGGCTTCTGCTTGTACTGACGCTGGGGGGAACTGATCTGAAGACGAACATAACACGTGTCAATTGCGGACGTTCGCACATGCGCGCACGCATACAGGCACACGCACTCACACACACACACACGCACACACACACACACATACACACACACATATACACACACACACACACACACACACACACACACACACACACACACACACACACACACACACACACACACACACACTTACACATGGTCAGGAGAAAGCCACGCGCCAAAATACATTAAAAAATGGTGCTATTACTGTTTCCATATAACCAAACAGCGATAACAAACATCAACGACTTTGTTTTAAAATTCTCAAGCCTGTTTATATCCTATCGATATATATTTGGAAATATACTTAAAAATGGCTATATCGCGACGAACGATATCGACGTTTTGCTTATTAGTAGGACCAACAACGATATATTGAACACATGCAGTATGCTATGTATAATGCTAGTAATAAGATAACGTCTTTTGCGTCTACGTCCACGGAAACCAAGCTCAGAGGTGCATCGAGAGGAAAGGTTTGATCTATCTCAAAATCGCTAATCAGTATTATAGTTGTCAACAGAAGGATAAATGCGCCTGGGAGTTAAGGTGGATAAGCAAGGTTATAAAGTGTTTTATTTTAATTCGATGCTGTGTAATGTATCCTACTGATCTAAGACTAGAAGGGAGTAAATTCCAAAGGTCCAGCGCAGATCAAATGATGTGTAGGTGATAAAGAAGTGCAGTGGTGCGAGTTACAGACTGAGCAGCTGGCCAGGGGCCTCCACAGAACGTTTATTGGATCATCACCCCATAGTTTTGGGGTCGAACACAATCAAGTGATGAAAAGTTGTGTCAACGTGACAACTGATCAGCTAATGGGTGATTAAGCTAAGCGACGTACGTGCTCGAAGGCACATATTGACTTGCAAAATGAGGACATTGATCATCAATGATTTGATATTGAGCTGAATTCCCACAGATGTTTGACCATGAGAAACGCGATGAGATTGGCAGAGAACACTTCCTGAATAAGTTGATACTTGATAAGAGAGTTAATGGTGCATTTCCTTTATAATTATTGTACTTCTTACCTACCTAGTATCGGTGGTCACCAACTACAGTTAGTGCAGTAGTGAACGTTCGATTTCAAAATTGAGAGACACCGAGAATACGCACAACAACGACTCATGAATGTTTCTACTATGTAGCACTATAATTAATATATAATTTGATGTTTGGGTGTCTGTTGTGTGTCAATCAAGTCTTCTGTATTTGCAGACATGTCTGTTATGTGTCAATCAAGTCTACTGTATCTGCAGACATGTCTGTTATGTGTCAATCAAGTCTTCTGTATTTGCAGACATGTCTGTTATGTGTCAATCAAGTCTTCTGTATCTGCAGACATGTCTGTTATGTGTTAGTCAAGTCTTCTGTATCTGCAGACATGTCTGTTATGTGTCAATCAAGTCTTCTGTATCTGCAGACATGTATTCTTAAATGAAATTGCTATTTGATGCAGATTTGTGTTTTAAATGAAAAAGGTTGTGTTGTGCTGTAAAGTTCATGTTCTAGTGGATAGAACGGACTGAGATCGTGTGTGATAGAATGACTGGTTAACTATAGCCGGTGGTCTTTCACACTCCTAAATCCGGCGCTCCTGCACTTTACGTAAACGCAAGAAACTCGCAGACCTTCATCACTTTGAGGTCGCGGCCTTCGAATGACTGTCCGATGCTGAAGAGTTGACAATGTCCGCTGCAGTTCCGCGCCTTCATTTCGAGCCACAGCGTCATCTGAAACACGACGACGCAGTTATCGTCGACCTCGATACTTGTATAGTTTCATCGCATTCATTACGTGCGCCTGACAGCAGCACGCACTCGTGCAACAAGGGGTTACGAGCACGTGCCAAGTGGGGCGATGTGGTGGTCGTGGGTAATTCGACATGCACACGTAGCGCTTTAATTAGCGTAATTAATTACGGAAAACACAATGACCGCGCTGATTGGTTGTACTGGCGGGATCGTATGTATTAAAACAGGTTATATGCCAACTCGATTTGACTCGATAGCAAAGTGGTCGCTTAACACTATTGCCACTATGATAACTAATACAATGGCTAATGTATTCATGCATGTTAAATATCGGAAAATAAACTATTAATGTGGGAAGTGGTGGACCGGTCGAACCGCGTGTTGCGCATTGCCGTGTGGGTGTTTCTGTTTTTTTTTTGCGAATATAGTTACCCTGTGCTATTATACCGAGATTTTTTATAATAATCTATGCATTATAAATCTATCCCAGGGATAATTATGTTCTAAAGTGTCACAAAGTCACGCAAATGTTTTAATGAAAATATAATCGTCTATCTGGAACGGTTATTCAGAAGATAATAAAACTGATACAAACACAAGATGTTTACAATGAACGCGAAGTCCGCAATTTCACAGCTTGCATCATTCGTGACACGCGCAAAACACGTAATCTGCTTTCCGCTAACAGGCCCACAAGAAGGCGATATTGTTGTTGCCAATGACGTCACAAACGGTGCGTTCACAAGACCAAGCCAAACCCAGTAGGGGGCCCAATATTTCATTTTCCAATCCTAATATTTTACATGATGGAGCGGTTAAGATCGAATTAGTGTTGCTGTGAGGTAAGGGAAAGAGATCAACTATCCACCGAGGTGTTAGTCCGTCTGGGCTCAGAGAGGTGAACGAGTCTGTCTAAAGGTCACGGCCCGAGTGTCGGGACAGCGGCGGAGGGAGACTTCTGCCGGTAAATGACAACGATACGAAGACAAATGGCTGCAACCCTTTAACATTTATGTAGCTTAATCACTTTGGTGTCAAAACAGAAACACTAACCTTTCTATTGACAGCATAATTACGCAAAGCCAAATTGTACGTACTTGTGCGTGCATGTTAAGCTGTAGGCGTATTGATTAAATGTATTAATACACTTTATCACTTGTCGACATATAGTTAAGCGTATTGTGAAAAAAGAACCTTATGTCCCTTAAACACATTCTTTTCCAGATAACACTATTATCATAAACATAGCCGCAAGAATATCTACTGGCATATATAGCAACTCGCCCTCAAGCTCTTGTAAACTGGCGTGTCATGTGACCCGACCGTTTGCTTAATATTGTAGTTATCGTGTCACGGAAAATTATTTTGTATAAAAATCTTTGTTAAAAGCAGAGAGAGAGAGAGAGAGAGAGAGAGAGAGAGAGAGAGAGAGAGAGAGAGAGAGAGAGAGAGAGAGAGAGAGAGAGAGAGAGAGAGAGAGAGAGAGAGAGAGAGAGCTATCTCTCTCTCTCTCTCTCTCTCTCTTAATTATAGTAAATGTCTATAAAATTAGCGTGACTAATTTTTCAACGAGACAAGGTGACCAAATTAGAGACGCATTTGTAAATGACACCATTTTCGATCACAACGTTATTTAAATACAATTTCTTGCATCATCAGAATCGTGGGTTAGAATTGTGGAATCGACAATACCCATTTATATAAATAAAATTAATACATATCTTAGATATATGTGAGTAGGAGTAGGAGACCGCCATCTTGAATGACAAAATGACGATCACAAAATGGACAATTACAGCGCTTACCTCATCCCAGTCCAAGTAGCGCTCGAAGTCCGCCAGCGGTCCGTGTTTGCTTCCCTTCAATGGGGACAGGGCCGGGCTGCGGGAAGAGACAAGTAAATCACTCGAGCACTTCACCCTTCGTTCTCCCGGTCGGCGCCCCCGGGACGCACAGGCGGCTCACATAGGCAATGACATCACCACTCAAGTGAATGTCGTACACACAATAAGGTTTGCAGATCTCCGGGTTATTGTTGCAAGTTTAGAAGTAGGGCTGCAGGAAATTATTAAAAGTTGAACCCAGACTGTTTGTGATTAAAGAGAGGTTTGTTCCGTTGGGCGATCATTAGCAGGGTGTTCGCTGAATCGGTTCGACGTCGCCCCACTTGTGGCTTTGTGTGTGGGAACTATCTAACTTCAAATGTGTTTGTGGGCAGGGACGGTTGGCTTTGCAACAAATGACATTAACAGGCAATACTGGTTGTTTACTGTTTGGTATTTAAAATGTAACGCGCTTAACAAATAACAGATCTGGGTGGTATGCTTTAATCGACTGGCTCATGTGTTTATAGATGCATGAGCTGTTAAATCTAAGTATGTAACACCCATACCAATACAAAGGGATTGACAAAGGAAGATCAGTTTGAATGAACAGGAAGCCCTGCATCATAAAAGGCAACTGTTGTGCAATACAAGCAGATAAGCTGATGGCAGGAGAAGTGCTCCCCAGCTGAATCACCTCCCCAGCCAGTTCTACGGGTTACTGGTGAACAAAGGCTACCAAGGTCAGTGGGTAACTGTAACCAACAGCAGTGCCATGAATTATGCAAAATAAACAGATAAGGCAACCTGGGTCTCAGACTGAGATCAGCAGAGAATGCACTGGCTAACAGTGAACAAAGGCCAAAGACAGAGACTACTCAGGGTTTTTCAAGATTGCAACCCTGAATTCAAGAAAATAAAAGCCCCGGATAGACCATGTGAAAGAAGTGCAAATTTATACTTGTGCTAAATGCTTGTGTAGTGATTGCCAGATTAATTACTAACACATAATTTGAATGTGACTTGGAACAAAGTAATACATTTTGAGACTTCGAGACGGACTTGAAGGTGTACGGTGTGTGCATAAACTTCTAATAACACAGTGCAATATCACTGAGTAGATAATGTCAGTTTGACACAAACTGATAAATTGTGAATACATGTAGTTTTACATTTTGACTCGGAGCTGCACAATTAATTAATGTAATGTACCTTTAAATGTTAATTAAATTATACATAAATTGTATATGTACAATTACTCTTAAATTTGTTGTTCTTTCTATAGACGTAATATGTGTGGACGTTCCTAAGGATTCGGCGTGCTTCTTTTACCCGCATAAATGTTCACACTAGGGAGGTTCAACGCCGAATAGGTACGGATTGTGTACTACGTCACAGGAATGTGCGGGATTCATCTCTGCTTAGCGCCTTCCGGTTGTTACGTTAGGGCCTACCCGTTCAGGGCGTGCAGAGCCTTTCTACTACTAGTACAATTTGAAAATTCGTTATCATTTTGGTCCTTTTCGCCTTTCTAAGTATGAATTTAAAACGTTTGTTTATAACAAAACCTTTCTAATTTCATCTGGATATTAAAAAGAGTTACATGAGTTGATAATGACTAAGCTAATATTTCAAAATAATCAACTCAAATTGGTTCACTTTTGAGTCTACGCGACGTTGTTTGGATTTAAAAGGGAATCACTTTGTGTTTCGGCCCTAACACTGTTATGGCGGCCAAACCAATTTGAGAGCCTCTTAGCGTTAATCGTGTCGATCACGTGGAACGTGCGTTTGGCTTGCTGAACTTTTCTAATGGGGCATACAATTATTTCTAACGCGGCAAACTCCCTAAGGTCAAATCATCATCCATTCCAGTTGTAGAAATGTTCTGCTCCGTTTATTCTATCAGTTTTAATCTAGATACGCCTATCCATTGAACAGTTATGTTGTAGCATGACTAGTGCTGATGTCAAAGGTATAACGGGTAACCGCTTTCGGGAAGGACTGCCTGACAGGGTTTACTTTAATTCAGATGAAACGTGCCCAAATGACCGAAACGCTCTATGAGTTCTCAGCCATCCGTCGACACATTGTTTGCCGAAATTGCATCCATGACAGCCCGATCCAGTGCAAATCATATTTCATTCATCATCGTGTCTACAAAATACATCCCACCGACAAATGCGAATGCTGCGATCTAATGACAAAGCGCAATGGCGGGAACGCAAAAATAAGTCAATCTGACATTTGAGTAGTTTCTTTTCAGACGCGATCGGGCTATGAAAAAAAAACAATCACACTAGGGAGGTTCAACGCCGAATAGGTACGGATTGTGTACTACGTCACAGGAATGTGCGGGATTCATCTCCGCTTAGCGCCTTCCGGTTGTTACGTTAGGGCCTACCCGTTCAGGCCGTGCAGAGCCTTTCTACTACACACAAATATATTCAAATTACATCAGCCACTAAATTATATAAATATACCGTAATATGTTGAATAAACTAAAAAAAACAGTGCGCTGCACCACGTAGAAAAGCCTTATTATAGTATTTTCTAAGACATGGATGAAAATGTAATCCGCGAGTATTATTCGTATTTTTACACGGCAACGACCACGGGATGGTTTGCATTAAAATAACATCGCAAATTTTTTTTTAGGTAACCTCAATTGCCGGATCCATTATCATTACTGTCAGTCTAGCGACCACATCCTTACTAAAACCTTAAATTGAATGCATCATCGTCAAATTTGTTCCCTTAAAAAAACACGGGAAACGGTCCAAAAAGAAACACTTATCGAAAGAAGCCATTATAAAAATTAAGTATAAAGAAATGATGTGGAAGTCATATAGACGTACTGGAAATGACGAAGACTACAACATTTATAAAGAAGCACTAAACCAAGCTACAGCTTAAATTAGAAATTCAAAGAGAAGTTATGAACATAAATTAGCTTGTAATATAAAACATGACAGCAAGAGTTTTTATGCATATATTCGAAGCAAACAGAAAGTTCAGGATAAGGTCGGTCCTCTAGAAAATAGTGCTGGAAACGTAATATCAGAAGGATTCTAAATGGCAGAAGACCTGAATGAGTATTTTAGTTCAGTGTTTACCAGAGAAGACACTAGTTCACTGCCAGTACCAGAGGCTAAGTTCAAGGGGGCAGAATCAGACTATTTAAGACAGTTAATTGTAACCCCAGAAATGGTAGCTAAGAAAATCAGGGCTATGAAGGATAATAAATCACCTGGAGTGGATGGTATTCCACCCAAACTACTATTGGAAATTGTAGAACAAATTAGCATACCGCTTGCAACAGTTTTCAACTTGTCATTAGAAGAGGGAGTGGTTCCTTTAGAATGGAAAGAAGCAAACATTATACCGTTATTCAAAAAAGGTTCGAGAAACAAGTAAAATAATTATAGACCAGTTAGTTTAACATCGGTGATTTGTAAATTATTAGAAAGACTAATTAAAGATCACATGGTGGATTTTCTTGTTAAACATAACTTGATAAACCCATCTCAACATGGGTTTCTAAAAGCGAGGTCATGCTTAACAAATATGTTATGTTTTTTGGAAGATATCACTAAGTGGGTAGATGATGGATCACCAGTAGATATCATCTACTTAGATTTTCAAAAAGCTTTCGACAAAGTGCCACATCAGAGATTACTGCTTAAACTAAAGGCCCATGGCATAGGAAATGGTATAATTAACTGGATAGAAAAATGGCTGATTGACAGAAGACAGCGGGTAGTTGTTGATGGGGAGGCTTCAAACTGGAAATCAGTTTTGAGTGGGGTTCCACAGGGATCAGTACTGGGACCTATATTATTCTTAATATATATAAACGATTTGGACGATGATATAGCTAGCAAGGTGTTGAAATTTGCAGATGATACAAAAGTGTTTAGAAGGATAAAAAGTGATGGAGATAGACAGCATTTACAGGATGATCTTGACAGGTTGATCAAATGGTCTGAAAAGTGGCAAATGTTGTTCAATTTTGGGAAATGTAAATGTCTTCACACAGGACATGGGAACGAATATGTAGAATATACAATGGGGGGAACTGTACTAAATACTACTGTAAAAGAAAAAGACTTAGGGCTGACAATTAGTGCTGACATGAAGGTTTCAGAGCAGTGTGGAATTGCAGCTTCAAAAGGAAATCAAATCCTTGGATTGATTAGGCGAAATATAGCATATAAAGAAAAAGAACTAATAATACCGCTGTACAAAACAATAGTTAGGCCTCATTTAGAATTTTGTATACAAGCGTGGAGGCCATACCGCAAGAAGGACATAGATATGTTAGAAAGAGTGCAGAGGAGAGCGACTAAAATGATACCAAAACTGAGGGATCTTAGTTATGAAAAACGCCTAAAAGAATGTGGTTTAACAACACTAGAGACCAGGAGATTGAGAGGAGATCAGATAGAAGTGTTTAAAATATTGAATGGTTATGAAAATATTGATAGAAATATGTTTTTTTCAGTTAAGAAAGATAGAAAGACTAGAGGACATGAAGTTACATTAGTAAAGGAACAGTGTAGATTAGACGTAAGAAAGTTTTCATTTTCACAAAGGACTGTGAATGTATGGAACAGATTATCTGATGATTGTGTGGGTGCTAGTAGTGTGAATATGTTTAAAAATAAAATCGACACATACCTCAGAAGGGCTGGATATATGTAGATAAAAGGGTTGGACTCTCGATAAGCCAAAGGGCTTCCTTGTCCACCTGCCATCTAGAGTTCATTCTCTGGATGGCAATCTTGTTAAATCTTGTTAAATCTTATTAAATGGCTGCCGCAAATGTGAAACTGGCTACCAATTTAGTAAATTTCGCGTATCTGGTTGCTAGGAAAAAGTGATGCATTGGATCCGTCAGTTGGATGATCCGTTACGTTTTCCTCTAACAGCCAGGTCCGTCAAGTTTATAGATTGGCTGCCGCATTTGTGACATTCTATCATATATATGTTGTTGAAATTCCTGCCCCAAATGTTATTGTAATAATGTGTCTAGATACTACTCACCCATCAATACCTTCCGTTATGGCGCCGAACTGAATGCCTTGTGACGTCAGAGCGTCAGCCAGTGCCTCCTCGTCAGATGGCGACACCTCGATGTCGACGTAGCTCGGCAGTTTGCTGGCATCCGGCCAGAAGTCGGCAAGGTCCTGTAACGACGAACACAAAGGACTGACGGGGCCGGGAAATAATAAGAGAGATACACCTCTAATTGTCTTGATTGTTGAAAATAGTTCAAGACAATTTTAGGAGTTTCGGATATAACGTTGTTGACCTAACTAGGGAGTAGGTATGCTATGGAACCGCGTTCAAACCAAACTACACGAAAGGGCCACCGAGGAATGAAATTTGACATAAATAGTGTGCATTAGATTTATGAGGTCAGTTGATGGGTCACTCTGGGTAGAAAAGCGGATGTGAAGTCACTGATCACGATCTTTGCGGTACGTTAGACTACTACCTACATAATATCGTAATGGCATCGTATGCATAACAAAGGGATATACTGTATTCGAGTAGGTTTGTTGGGTTGTACGCATCGTTACACGTGCATTTAACTGAACAAGTAAATTTTTCATTCTCACATTTTCAGGCTCGGCTTGGAGAGATTTCAGGAAGTTCAGATGGTCGCGAGTTTCCGTCAGCACTCGAAAAACTTTCACGCTGAAAAGACAAAGAAGATACACTTAACAAGTCGGTCGAGACGCACGCATCCGCAAGGCATTCATGCCCATGACGTCAACATCGACGTGACATCATCATCGATGCGGCGTCATCATCGACGCTGCGTCAACATCGACGTGACTTCATCATCGACGTGACATTATCACTGTCGACGCGTTAACGTCGACGTGACGTCATCATCGACGCGATGTCAACATCGACTTAACGTCAATATCGACTAGACGTCTTTATGCACGTGACGTCATCATCGACGTGACGTCATCATCAACGTGGACGAATATCTACTTTACTTCATGGCATCTAACTATAATCGCGCTGGCCTGAGTGTGTTCGCGCGTTCGCGTGTGCGGGTGCGTGCGTGCATGTGGGTGGGTATGTTAGGGTTTCATCACAACGGATTACACACTGAGCACTAAACTTTCAGTGATTATTCTACGAACCTTCGGAAGAAAAGTAACCCATTTGTTTGTTTCGAGTGTTCCTGTGGTTTTAACGATTTTAGGTTTCGTATCAATTCGGGATGTTTACGTAACACGAACTACTTTTTCAAATTTACGTCTTAGCAAATAATAGCAAATCATTCGGGAATGTGTTTTTGTGTCTGTAAGTATCTAATGCCAACAGGAGTAAGGGTATTTTTTCTACCATGAATAATGCATGGGATCATGGTATATTTTTGTTGTATTGTATAATACATGCAACGGCTAGCCACTCAACGTTCAAAAACGTACGCGTACAATTGCTACAAAAGCAATTCGTATATATATATACATATTTATATATATACATATATATATATATATGTATATATATATATATACGCACGTCAGACCCCTCAACTTGGGCCAACTTGGAGCGTCGGAAATAATACGAACAGTTTGTGTCTCATTCGGTACATGAACGTAGAAACAACAAGAATACACACGCACGCACGCACGCACGCACGCACGCACGCACGCACCCATGCATGCACACACACACACACACACACACAAAACACACACACACACAAACACACACAAACACACACACACACGCTCGCACGCACCCGCATTCGTGTTGTTTCAACGTTCATGTACCGAATGAGACACACAAACTGTTCGTATTATTTCCGACGCTCCAAGTTGGCCCCGACTGGCTGTATGTGGGGTGTCAACTTTAGCGGTCCGTCAAAATAGAACGAGTTAATGATGAGTATGTCACAGCCCACACAGCAAGAACGACGCAAATGAAACACGTGCTTCGTGTTTCTAATTTGTCCGATCTTATTTTGAGGGATCGGCCGTCAAAACGCTAAATCTGTCTCCTAGACTGCTTTAGTCCATCGTCAGTCCGGTTCTTTCTGCCCAAATACATACGTAAACGGAGCAGGTAATACCCGTGGTCGGGTTAATACACACTGCTTTTTTCAGTCGTCGACATAATTGTCTGTGATCGTTATTTCTGGTAATAGCTCAATTAGTCAATCACGGGGCCAACAATTAGCCTTCAAGTAATTACACTTGTCAGCGACGTGGTTTTCGAGAGAGCAAGGGACTAACATCAGTGCAGATACGCATGCATAATCGTATCTCCCGTTCACGTGAAGTTTCCATTTTCCATTACTATTTGCGCGAAAATTAAATATGCTAATAATTTGTTTGATCATTTCTCCAAAACTACCTGAAAATATTGCACAGGTTTGCTTTTTTGTCAAATTAATAAAAAGCACAAAAGGTAAGTTCTTATGTAGAGGGATATCCACCACCACCAGTGTTATTCGCCACATCTTCCGGAATCATTCAGCCACGCTTCAATTACTGCTCGAATGGGAGTCCGATGTCCTGACCATTACTCTACCGCGCCTCACACAACAAGAAATGAGACGATTAAAAAAATCTACTTGAGGCAGCTTTAACTGCGTTGTGAAAAGCACCTTGGCAGCACAGTGTACACATTCACCGACCCGCTGTAACCCGGTTCGCGATAACAATTTAAAACGTTCCTATGTTGCATGGGGTCTTTACGCAACGCAACAAACTCTCAAACATTGGCATCACGCACCATGCCAACTGTATCATAACTTTATAATAAATTCAAAATTAAAGTCTGGTGGGGTAATCGGAAGGCTGTGCAACGCCATTGTTCATTCTCCAAACATGGCTTCACTTCCGGTCACACACTTGGGACCGGAAGCGATGCTCTGCTTAGAGAGTCGCCATTTTTTTTCACGACTTGGTACATGCTACACAGAAACTGTATACATGAGAGACGTAACATAGCTTCAAAAAATGAACGTTATTGTGTTTCTATACTATTTTTCTATAACAAATACTATCCACAAAATATTATACAAATTGAGATACTTCTTGACAAACATTAGGAGTCTACCAAATGAACTAAAGATGTGAAAATATTAGTTGTGGCAGAAGTGAATTGATCACTTATCACGCATTCACGGATGGATGTTGTTTTTTAGATCGTTACAGCTAGTCGGGTATTGTTGTAGATTACTATGATGTGTACCGGGTTTCATAGGTAACCCGGCGAATGCCATCGACTGCAAGTAATTTCCATTATATGCGGAAGGCTATTGAACATTCGTGACATTAGAGGTCTTTAAAAAATGGCATTTAAATATATGACGACAACATCATAAAGCATATTAAATTCTGTAGACACAGTTAGGTATGTGACGCTGTGTACAGGAATTGAGTCAACATTGGATACGATATATAATTGATCCTACAGTATTTAGCCTTCCTGTGGGGGTCCCTTACTCGCTGCTACCCCCCGCTGATTTGATTTGACACGTGCACTCGTTTCTAGCGCGTGGGGCGAGTACAACTCCAAGTGCTGAAGATTGCTATTGATTTCATTCTGGCTGACAGTGGTGCGTTGTGTGCGCGTTCAATGTCAAGATGAGATGATGGTGATGTGTTGATGCTGTTGTTTTGTTGTTGCTGCTGTTTCGTCGTTGTTTTTATGTTGTTTCTGTTGTTGTCATTGCTGATTCCCCCCCTCTCCCCCTCTCTCTCTCTCTCTCTCTCTCTCTCTCTATCTATCTCTCTCTCTCTCTCCTTTTTCTTCTCTCTCTCTCCTCTTTCCTTCTCGTTCTCTCATCCCCTCTCTATCTCTCTCGCTCTCTCTCCATCTCTTCCTCCCCTTCCTTTCTTTCTTGGCATCAGGGCGATGCATTATGAATGAATGTTAGCGGTGCACAGGGTCGTTCCTATAATTGAGATTGGTTACATATTTACGAGATTCTGATTCAACAGGATGACATTGTTCATTGTCAGTACAGCTGTTGAGTAAGTACCGGTACGTCCAGTAGACTTATATTAATATCACTTTGCTCCCCACGCATACACCCTCCTGGCGTATTGAAGGCGGAATTCAAAATGTCGTCTTAAGCGCTCATCTCAACGTTCTACATATAAACAAGCAGGACATGGTGTCCTGCAGCCATCAAACCACGGCAGGACATTTCCTTTCAAAGGCGTTTAATCTCTCTTTGATGTTTTTCTGGTCATACAAATCACACATATTTATACTAAAGTTGCCAATAGCTGGCCTCACGGAAGTTTCTGTAACTTTAGGGGTCAGTCTACAGTCAGTTTTCCCATTGGTTGCCATGTTAGCGTTTTGTATAATTATAAGAAAACGTGACCTACAAAAATTCTTAAACTTTTTACCTGCTGTTATCATCAACTCGTTGACATGCTGGTCGAGTTTAGTCAAAATGAAATATTTCTAGCTCTCGCAAAATGCCTGTATGTATGAAACCCGTCAATATTTAGGAATGGGTGCAGGCAGTACTCCGGCTAACGGGACAAATAGCCCAATTGCTGCCAAATATCCTTCTTAGTAAAATCAGCTAAACATACACCATTTTACTGTCAACAGCTTCTACAACCACGTCTGCCCACTCAAATGCACTTATGTCAGAGCATATGAATTTTGTAAACAATCATTTCTCAAAAATACACTGCCTTTTTCGTAACGAAACAGGAAGTCTAACTGAGGCATGGCCCCTTTATCTACTACCAAATTAACCTATTTTAAGCCCCAGAATGCTGCTAACGACAACATAAAACGAGACCTGGGGAGGGCTGGGGTGAACAGCCATGGATGGATGGTCATTGCGGACGAGAGAGAGAGAGAGGTGGAAAGAACTGACAAGAAAAGTAGAAGAAGCTACCAAGTGACGTGGCCCCCCGCAAGGGAGCAAGAGGAAGAAGAAAAATCCCCAGAATGCTGCTGGACATTCTGCCCAACAACTCAACAGCCAACGCTGGACATTTTGAATCAACGCCAAACAGTTCGTCATGTCCGGCATTGGTTTGAGCTATGCAATACTCTGTATTGCGTGGGAAAGTTTATATTGAACGGTGGCTGTTAGTTATAATTAATTATAACTAACAGCCACTGAAAAATTATCGTGTCGGTTTCCGTTGTGGTGTAACTAATGTACATACGCGACCAATTAACAGAGAGACGTGTCCATGCAAACGTGGTCGTTTTACGAGAGTTTCCTTCGGACACAACATTTCAATTAAATGGTAATCGCGTTTGAGGTACCTAGATATTGATATACACCGCAGCGGTTTGATAAATGTTTACGGACAAAAACTAGCCGGATATCGCATCGGCATATCAAACTTCTAAGATACACACAGGCGCTACAGCGCATACTTAAACATCACGATATAGCGTCGGCTGTCAGACCACACCTAAACCTCAGAAAGGTATTAGAACATCCAAAAGACAAAGTGGAAGACATACTGGGAAAACAGGGAGAACATTTGGTACGAGACTGGAGGAACATAAGATAGAACTTACATTGGGGAAATGGGGAGAACATTTGGTACGGGACTGGAGGAACATAAGCTAGAACTTACATTGGGGAAATAGGGAGAACATTTGGTACGAGACCGGAGGAACATAAGACAGATCTTGAGACCATAACAACCAGATGTTTCACTTGAGAAAAAAGAAAACGTTCAACAAACGCACATAACACAAGTCGGTAATAATATACCATGCTGACAGCACAACTGTATTATAGACTGGTAGGGGGCCAAAGTGGTGGACAGTGGTGGGTACCGGGGTTATAAGTTACATCTCGATTGTTCCGGCGCAGCCTATACACTGTCCCTGGTTGTTGTACATCGTAGCGAGTCTAGCGACACTTCCCCGGCATTCAGCACGGCTGCGGCCGGAGAAACCTTGGCTGTTGTTTCCTCCCAGCACAGCAATGGTTACCGCGTAACGCGGCGTAAAACAGACATCGTGAAATCGTGTTGCATGCACAGGTAACACACCTATATCTTATCCGACATCTTATCCGAGCTGAACAAAACATACATGTTCAGGTGGGTACACTATATGCCGCAAACGCGTGTTGATACATTCAACACTGGAACTGATCGTACGTTACCGCCAATAGAAAACAAACACTCCCTCGAATGGCTTGAGTGTTGTTGTTGCGCAACGAACGCCCAAGGCCGCCCGTGTCTGCGACCAAGCGATTACGATCGAGAGCACGTGGAATAGGTCAGGAAATCTTGTATGGATTCAGTTCGCAGTGCATGTTTGTTCGCGTGCTGAGGGAATGTTTTTATTTACGGAGAAACGAAGTAAATCGGTTGTTCCAGCACTGCAGTGTTCTCAATACCTTGCAGCAGGACTACTCGCGAGAAACACAAATACCTTGGGTTTTCGGTGGTAGAGGTGTGGGCAGATTAGTCAAGCTAGAGTGTAACAATGAATAGTAAACTGTGTAAGTAAACTAAATATAGTAAACTACACAATACGAACATCTAGATACTGAAACAACTGTTACGCGAATTAGGAATCGAAAGAACGACTCAGCACATACACACGCACGCACGCACGCACGCACGCACACACACACACACACACACTGTAACAAACAAAAATGCACCTGTTGATGCAGCCTGGTGAATTAAAATATATATGGGTTTTGCATAAATACAGTTGAACTTCGCTTTACAGACATTTCAGTAAAACAGCCACCTCGCAGTTAAGATCAACTCCCTAAGACAGTCTCAAACTGTTTCCATAGCAATAAAGTATAGGAAAATAGTCCGTTTATACGGTCACATTGCTAATCAGGTAACTTTCGCACAGTGTCCCGCACGTGGTTTGAAATATGCTGTTGATGTTTGTCATAAAATGGTTTATTTTATTGCAAAACATGGTGTGTGTGTGTGTGTGTGTGTGTGTGTGTGTGTGTGTGTGTGTGTGTGTGTGTGTGTGTGTGTGTGTGTGTGTGTGTGTGTGTGTGTGTGTGTGTGTGTGTACTTGCGCGTGCGTGCGTACTTGCGCATGCGTGCGTACTTGCGCGTGCGTTTGTGTGGGCATTCTACCGAGCAGATTAAATTAGACCAGTTTATGGGTGACGTATGAATGCGGGGGAGGACGTTTGTCATGTCGACAAGTCAGAACTGGCGACACGGGTGCGTCCGTACATGTGCACGCGATGTTGGCATGCGAAGCCACGCACTCGGCTTTCACCTAGCATGCCCGGGACTGGCGGCCCAACTACAAGCGGACCGCCCACAGAACACTGACGTCACGCGTTAAACCCTGCAGCCCTGCCATTTAGATTATAATGGCTGCCAGACTGAAAATGATTATCTCACTCGAAGAACGGTTGTCTCGTTTAAAGCACCATTATTCATCATTGTCTGGAAACCGCGTTGCTATTGAAATACTTGATTTATGCGTTTCTGTCGATAACCTAACGGAAGCCGGATGAAAAATGCGCATTTTAACATCGTTATAAAAACGCATTAATAACAATTACAACCTTTGTTCTGACATATACTACGAATGTATTAACAACAAATAGTCGTGGTTCGTTTGAAAGCGTGGTCCACATTTTCCCCCATAAAACATTTTTTTTAATTGGCAACTAAACTGTGAAACATATTAATGTTATACAAATATCATCATCAACATATGATGAGATTTGAAATTCATATGCTTTCTGGATGTCGGCTACCAATTGTCACCACCTCTCTCTGTCGCCACCCCTCTCTGTCGTCACCTTTCTCTGTCGCCACCCCTCTCTCTCTCTCTCACCACCCCTCTCTGTCACCTCCTCTCTCTGTCACCACCCTTATCTGTCACCACCCCTCTTTGTCAACATCCCTCTCTGTCACCACCCCTCTCTGTCACCACTCCTCTCTGTCAACACCCATCTCTGTCACCATCCCTCTCTGTCACCATCCCTCTCTGTCACCACCCCTCTCTGTATTGAGCCATTATGATGTTCGTGTTTCATGTTTCCCGTCCGTGCTTTGCAACTGCCTGTCCATATGGCTCTTGGTCTTCTTCTGCCTCTGTTGCCGTCAATCATCCCTCCAATATATATGGGGTACTAATATGTCCCATCGAATCCCTTCGTGTTGGTGTGATTTAACCCAAACATAAAAGTTCGTGTTTCTGTATTTTTTCGAAGAGGTTTTTTTTTAAAAATGACAGCCCGCACTAGAACGGCTATATTTGCAAAACGCTAGTGCAATACAAATATAACTCATCACGGACAAAGCCTCTCATAGACATAACTAATCAGGCCAGAACTTCTCCGGGCATAACAACCACCGCTCAAGTACTTTTCACGGATATAACCCAAGACAGACAAAACACGTAACCGTCATTATTAACTTTCTCTGCAGTTTGTTTATATAAAATTAACCAGTCACTTACATACTGGCACTTGATATGCATAAGTAGGAAAACTTATAATTTTGTAGTTAATTGTGAATATTTCCATCTCTAAAATGGTGAGTTGTTTTGTCCACGAATGGTTTTGTACGTGGAGACTTGTGTCCGTGAGTGGTTATGTCATACATTCTACAATTTGGTTACGTCGACTTTCGACGTCAGTGTCGTTTGCCCGGGCGCTGTAGCGGCCTGTTGCTGTCAAGATCGCGATAACGAGGCACGTCGCCTCGAGCTCGGTTGTTTGAAGAAATTTGCTTTTATTCAAACTCATGAAATTAAACTAGTCGATCGAGATAAGCCCTTGAAAGAGATAGCATCCTTTGAGGTACTGGCCAGCAATCGCCATGGCGCGAGCCGAATGACTGAGTAATCGCGTTATACAACGTCGTAATCTCTTCCAGCGAAAACCATGCCCGCGGATCTATGATTTGGACTTGCGGCCGGATCGTACAAAGGAACTCGGAACAATCGTAGAAAACACGTAACTCAGAACAACTGAACAAAACACGAAGAGCGTTGCAAACGATATTGACGAATCTTGTACAGTAAGCCTACGTCTTTGTTTACCTACGTCACGATTATGATTACGCGTGTGACTTCCATTAAACTTTGCCTATTAAACATGGTTAGACCTCTATAGAAATTATGTAGTTTTCATGTGCATTACATTACAAGGGTAGGATGACGACTTCTAAATCAATGTATGTCGCATGCAGTTCTTGCTTATACAACAGTGCTCGGTGCGAACTCATCGTGAAACCGACCTCGGACGGCAACTGGTGACGTTTTGTGTCAGCCTCTTTAAGACAGTTCCTTTTAAAAGTTTGTAAAATAAATAAATCCCCTAAAAGAAAAATCATTGTTTATAACAACAACACATATTAAGAGATGAATACAAAATTACATAGTTTAACGGATTAGTTCAAGCTTGTTGACAAAAAACAACATACATTTGCGTATTAGATTTCCAGACAATCCAGTCTACGAACAAATGTACAACATTGAAAAAAGTTAACATGCTCGCCAATGGAATAAATTATGATCCTCCTCCACGTATGCGGCTGCGTGCGCGTTCACGTGTCATTCACGCTTCCGGCCTCACGCGTCACGCGCGAAGAGCGCCGTCGAGTGGAACTGCAACAAACATTCCGGTCGTTAAACTGACAAATGTTTATTAGGGGGAGACTTATGCCACCACAAGCAGAGTTACGTAGACGTGTCGTATCGTCCAGGTCATCGGTGCGTTAGTTTACGACGCAGCACGCGTCACGTTGCGCGATTCCAGAGAGTTTAGCGGAGGTGCAGGCTTGGCTTAATTGACAGCAGCGCCGCTCAGCGACGGACGTCAGTTGCTGCACAAGCTTGTGAGTGCGTCATTGATGAACCTCGAGATGTCATCGTTTATAATGTTTTTATATAGAGTTGTTCTTAGGTGTAAGTGTTTGCTTAAGTGGTTAAGTGATGTCTACATTGCTAAGTAGTATCATCTTCCGTTATCTGTGTTGAGACCAGTTGTCTATAGTAAATTAATTCCACTGCCAAGCGAGGTGTAAATAAAGAGAACGGAGGGAAGAGAGAGAGAGAGAGAGAGAGAGAGAGAGAGAGAGAGAGAGAGAGAGAGAGAGAGAGAGAGAGAGAGAGAGAGAGAGAGAGAGAGAGAGAGAGAGAGAGAGAGAGAGAGAGAGAGAGAGAGAGAGAGAGAGAGAGAGAGAGAGAGAGAGAGAGAGAGAGACAGACAGACAGACAGACAGACATAGCTGATAAATAACATGATATCCGGAACACCATCGAAGCGCAGTGTAGGGGAGGCTGGGGCAATGTGAACCAGCGAGGCAAAGTGAACCATGCTTTGTTTAGACCAGGAAGTGGTACACCAGTAACCCAAATGCAGAATCACGTGGGCTACTGGTGTGCCACGCTTTACCCCAGTCTACCCTATAATGGACGGCACTGACACGTTTATTATCCTAATAATTCGTGTCTTTATCTTTGCACATACGCGATATCCTATTCAAATAATAAACAAACCAATCCTTTTCTTCAGATAAGTTCAGTTCATAAAACCAGCAGTGTCAGTACAATAATAAAACAACAGCTCTCTATGACTCACGCAAGGGGACCTAAATTGCCACATTTTTGCTTGCGTGACACCGTGATTTATCGCCGGTTTATCGAGTATAGTTTTTCAGTATGCTGCATCAAAACGGCGTATTTACTGCCGCGACTTCAATGATTCACGCACGACAACATTGAAACAACAATATCACTATTTGGGAGTGTGTGAAAAACAGCCGAGTCCCATGTCTGTATTTGGATGATGTTGTGTTGCAAAAACTAGTGTTCGAGATTTACCAGGTCAAGGAGGTAGCGTTAGAGATTTTTTTCGGTCGAAGGAGCAGTTTTTGTACATTTTCCCGGTCGACGAGGGTAGGGTTGGAGAAATTTTCCAGGTCGAGGGAGGTTATTTTGCAGATTTTCCCGGTCGGACGTATTAAATATGTACGTCACAATTGCAGTTCAAGACCAACTATTCCCCTCCAAACGGAACTACTTCCTCCAGACAGAAATGTTTTGCCTCAGCGGGGGGGTGGGGGTGGGGGGGGGGGTGGAGGGGTGTGTGCGTACAACACGTACAGCAACAACACACATAATACGTTTACTCCCACAAATATACAGTAGAGACATACTGTTTATATAATACCCTAATTCGAGCAAAGGGCTTAACCCGCTTTCTATCTTAGGTAGCACCGGGTTCTACTCGGTGGGGCTATCGTGCAGATAAGGGCCGACGATTTTATATAACGCTTCCGCCGACTTTGCCTCAACATCCTCGCAATATCCCTAAATAGGCTACCAAGTCGACTTTTGAACTATGTCATTTGATCTTATATAATTATAACGGTGGAAGTATTGATACTGGTTTGCCTGGAGTGTCGTTTGATATTCTAGCATTGATTTCAGTTCTAAATAAACTATAATACTCCACTAAAATAGTGATAATAATTATATAAATGAGAGAGAGAGAGAGAGACTGCGTGCGTGCGTGCGTGCGTGCGTGCATGTATGCGTGTGTTTACTCGTGATTCTAACGATTCCCACTGCTGCTTAGGCCTATGTAGAGTGAAGTAGTGTTGCTGATTTCATGGAATTTACATTATTAATGCCAAGTTCACAAAGTGTTAAAATACGTTACCACCGTCATATAAAATTAATTGCCCCAAAATTCTGAAAAGGCCATTTTAAAAAGAATTTGCTGGAAGAGAATCTACGTCGTCTCGAACTCTGCCTAACCTGTCTACTGTCTCTTAACGGGTGGTTCAGTCACATCAATATATGGACGCACAATTCATATAAATCCCCGCTGTTGCGCGCGTCGTTGAATGACGCTATCGTTTCCAGTTCACTCAACGTTAAACGTTCCAAATAACAGATCACCGCCGATACGTCAAATAAACTCTTGACGTCTCTCTGCATTATTTCACATAGAACCGTCAGATGACACGCTTTCAATACACTTTAGGAGAGAGACGCAACCACCACGGGATAGTGTTTGAGCTGTATTCAGTCATACGAGAATGTGAGAGAGAGAAAAACGTCATTTAATTCACAGAACTGTGTATACCGATGCCGTTGAAAGCTAGACGTGACGTGGGCAGAGAATGTGGTGAAATGTCTCCCGTGAAGGTAAAACCAACACAAATAATTGCTGTTAAACCTTGCGCACGGTGAGAGATTCCGTGTTCGATCCCTCTTGCTGCGGTGTCGAACATTGGGCAAGTTCGTTCACTCTATTTTGCTCCAGTCCACTCAACTGTATGAATGAGTACCTGGTTATAGACAAAGGTAGATATCGTATACGATTAATATTCGCGCAGTACTAGCACCGTGGCTGAAAGTTTCCAACAGAAGTCGCAATCGTATTCGATTGAACATGTCTACCTGGGAGTAAAGTGTAAAGCGCTTTGATATTTCCTACGTAAGAATTAATTTTACCTTATATTTTTAAATGTTATTTTGATTTTTAAAGAAAGACACCATTAAACATATCCTGTGAGTGCCAGTCGCTGTCGATGCAGGCCCGTTTTAAGAAGAACCTTTCCTTACGAACATCTGGTTCGAAAGAGGTATTTGCTTCACACCTCAGAATACATCAACCATTAGGCAAACACAGTGACAATTCCATGCCATAGAAGTTTCACTGCCCTTCAAAACATATATATTGGTTAAAAACATATCATAATATATTTCATAAAAATGGTTCCCATTCTATTGTGTAAAATGACGTTTTGAAGGAAAGTGCATGTTATTTCATTTCACATCATTACATCATGTGCATTCATGTATTCATACATGCATCGGAATCATAATCAGCGTTTCCTCAGAACGAGGATGGCGTCGGCCCGTTGTTCGGTCGTGTGTCCTGAGGTAACTCAGGAGGCTGATTCTAGATCTGCGGATCTTGGTGTGAAGACAGAATATCCCTGATGGGAGTATGGCTTGACTTTGGTTTCTCTCATCGTCTCTACCTCCGCCTCGTTCAGTGGGCGGTCTGTTTCGAAACGAAAGAGTCCATTGTCTGGAGAGGGCTGTCGGCGGCCACGTCCTCCCAAATAGTGATGTCGATTTATCCTGAGTCTTTCTATCTGGCCATCTCGAGTTCTCTAACCATGGCACAGGTGAGGACATAGGAAGCGGGAGGCAGGCCAAAACAGCGAAGCTGATTCTGGACATTCACTGCTTCTGTACAGGTTGTCTTCGCCTCGGTGAGGATGCTGGTGTTAAAGATACACACTGACATCGTCCATCTTTTAAATACATCATTCCAATGAATCAACAGTTTCCATACACTATATATCACTTTCTACAACGCCACATAATCTTTGTTAATAATAAATGTGCATGCATTAAGATGAAGCGGTGCAGATAAATGAAGCATTCATCACATCCGTAAGCTATACGTTTATTATTCCGCAAGTCGGACAAGGCCACCGTTAATTTTGCAAAACGCATTATTTTTCTAATAACATTAAATTGCAAAGTGTCGTATATGATACCAAGTATGATGAAGTAATAAATATTGCACATATCATGCATACACTTTCTTAAAAACAATATCTTATACGGCATTTTGACTCAAAAAGCAAGTTTAAAGCGGAGGCCTTCCCACTGGGTGCTAAGCAGGTCCTTCCAAAGGTAATGTCTTCAGATGGCAGAGATGCACTCAACATGCACCACTCCGAAGTAGTAAAACAATGACGCCGATCGCGTTGTAGACCACGATATTGAAACTATCCTGGATCTGTTGTCGTGAACATATATAATGTGTTGCTTTCAATATAGGCGCAGCGCCAATGAACACATAAGCTTTCACTGCTAATAAAAAGTAGACAAAGATAGCTTGACATTTGAAGTAACATTCGAGCTTATTGTTTCGGGATGTATCGCATTACTTTTGACGCAGCCTAATTGGGAACACGTCATAATAAGATTCCTAGTACAGACATTAAAACTTATCAAAATAAATTGATCGATCTTTTAATTTTCTAAAAGTTGTGTCAGAACGTCCACGAAAATATGGCATGGATGTATCAAGTGTTATAATGCAACTATACTACCACCATGCACAATACGGCATGGATGTATCAAGTGTTATAATGCAACTGTACTACCACCTCGCACAATACGGCATGGATGTATCAAGTGTTATAATGCAACTATACTACCACCTCGCACAATAATGCATGGATGAATCAAGTGTTATAATGCAACTATACTACCACCATGCACAATACGGCATGGATGTATCAAGTGTTATAATGCAACTGTACTACCACCTCGCACAATACGGCATGGATGTATCAAGTGTTATAATGCAACTGTACTACCACCTCGCACAATACGGTATGTATGTATCAAGTGTTATAATGCAACTGTACTACCACCTCGCACAATACGGCATGGATGTATCAAGTGTTATAATGCAACTATACTACCACCATGCACAATACGGCATGGATGTATCAAGTGTTATAATGCAACTATACTACCACCATGCACAATACGGCATGGATGTATCAAGTGTTATAATGCAACTATACTACCACCTCGCACAATACGGCATGGATGTATCAAGTGTTATAATGCAACTATACTACCACCTCGCACAATACGGCATGGATGTATCAAGTGTTATAATGCAACTATACTACCACCTCGCACAATACGGCATGGATGTATCAAGTGTTATAATGCAACTATACTACCACCTCGCACAATACGGCATGGATGTATCAAGTTATATGTTCGTGTATCATTATAATGCAACTATACTACCCTCGCACAATACGGCATGGATGTATCAAGTGTTATAATGCAACTATACTACCACCTCGCACAATACGGCATGGATGTATCAAGTGTTATAATGCAACTATACTACCACCATGCACAATACGGCATGGATGTATCAAGTGTTATAATGCAACTATACTACCACCTCGCACAATACGGCATGGATGTATCAAGTGTTATAATGCAACTATACTACCACCTCGCACAATACGGCATGGATGTATCAAGTGTTATAATGCAACTATAATACCACCTCGCACAATACGGCATGGATGTATCAAGTGTTATAATGCAACTATACTACCACCTCGCACAATACGGCATGGATGTATCAAGTGTTATAATGCAACTATACTACCACCTCGCACAATACGGCATGGATGTATCAAGTGTTATAATGCAACTATACTACCACCTCGCACAATACGGCATGGATGTATCAAGTGTTATAATGCAACTATACTACCACTATGCACAATACGGCATGGATGTATCAAGTGTTATAATGCAACTAAACTACCACCTCGCACAATACGGCATGGATGTATCAAGTGTTATAATGCAACTAAACTACCACCTCGCACAATACGGCATGGATGCATCAAGTGTTATAATGCAACTATACTACCACCTCGCACAATACGGCATGGATGCATCAAGTGTCACAATGCAACTATACTACCACCTCGCACAATACGGCATGGATGCATCAAGTGTTACAATGCAACTATACTACCACCTCGCACAATACGGCATGGGTGTATCAAGTGTTATAATGCAACTATACTACCACCTCGCACAATACGGCATGGATGTATCAAGTGTTATAATGCAACTATACTACCACCTCGCACAATACGGCATGGATGTATCAAGTGTTATAATGCAACTATACTACCACCTCGCACAATACGGCATGGATGTATCAAATGTTATAATGCAACTATACTACCACCTCGCACAATACGGCATGGATGTATCAAGTGTTATAATGCAACTATACTACCACCTCGCACAATACGGCATGGATGTATCAAGTGTTATAATGCAACTATACTACCACCTTGCACAATACGGCATGGATGTATCAAGTGTTATAATGCAACTATACTACCACCTCGCACAATACGGCATGGATGTATCAAGTGTTATAATGCAACTATACTACCACCTCGCACAATACGGCATGGATGTATCAAGTGTTATAATGCAACTATACTACCACCTCGCACAATACGGCATGAATATATGGTGTTATAATGCAGACATTTGCATCAGTTGAATCTTTTATACAGGCGGTGACAACTCGACTTCAGAACAGTCACATTTTATGCGTTTTGATGTAGCGCAGCATAACACACACATACTATGGTCACCTTCTACCGTAACACATACACACTATGATCACCTTCTACCGTAACACATACACACTATGATCACCTTCTACTGTAACACATACACACTATGATCACCTTCTACCGTAACACATACACACTATGATCACCTTCTACCGAAACACATACACACTATGATCATCTTCTACTGTAACACATACACACCATGATCAACTTCTACTGTAACACATACACACTATGATCAACTTCTACTGTAACACATACACACTATGATCACCTTCTACCGTAACACATACACACTATGATCACCTTCTACTGTAACACATACACACTACGATCACCTTCTACCGTAACACATACACACTATGATCATCTTCTACCGAAACACATACACACTATGATCACCTACTACCGAAACACATACACACTATGATCACCTACTACCGAAACACATACACACTATGATCATCTTCTACCGTAACACATACATACTATGGTCATCTTCTACCGTAACACATACATACTATGGTCACCTTCTACTGTAACACATACGTACTATGGTCACCTTCTACCGTAACACATACATACTATGGTCACCTTCTACCGTAACACATACATACTATGGTCACCTTCTACCATGACACAAACATACTATGGTCACCTTCTACCGTAACACATACATACTATGGTCATCTTCTACCGTAACACATACATACTATGGTCACATTCTAACGTAACACATACGTACTATGGTCACCTTCTACCGTAACACATACATACTATGATCACCTTCTACTGTAACACATAATACTTAGGTCACCTTCTACCATAACACACACGTACTATGGTGACCTTCTACCGTAACACATACACACTATGATCACCTTATGCCGTAACACATACATACTATGATCACCTTCTACCGTAACACACACATACTGTGGTCACCTTCTACTGTAACACATACATACTATGGTCACCTACTACCGTAACACATACGTACTATGGTCACATTCTACCGTAACACATACATACTATGGTCATCTTCTACCGTGACACATACATACTATGGTCACCTTCTACCGTAATACACACATACTATGGTCATTTTCTACCGTAACACATACATACTATGGTCACCTTCTACCGTAACACATACGTACTATGGTCACCTTCTACCGTAACACATACATACTATGGTCATCTTCTACCATAACACCTACACACTATGATCACCTTCTACCGTAACAAACACGTACTATGGTGACCTTCTATCATAACACATACACACTATGATCACCTTCTACCGTAAAACATACATACTATGGTCACCTTCTACCGTAACACACACACACTATGATCACCTTCTACCGTAACACACACGTACTATGGTGACCTTCTACCGTAACACATACACACTACGATCACCTTGTACCATAACACATACATACTATGGTCACCTTCTACCGTAACACATACATACTATGGTCACATTCTAACGTAACACATACGTACTATGGTCACCTTCTACCGTAACACATACATACTATGATCACCTTCTACTGTAACACATAATACTTAGGTCACCTTCTACCATAACACACACGTACTATGGTGACCTTCTACCGTAACACATACACACTATGATCACCTTATGCCGTAACACATACATACTATGATCACCTTCTACCGTAACACACACATACTGTGGTCACCTTCTACTGTAACACATACATACTATGGTCACCTACTACCGTAACACATACGTACTATGGTCACATTCTACCGTAACACATACATACTATGGTCATCTTCTACCGTGACACATACATACTATGGTCACCTTCTACCGTAATACACACATACTATGGTCATTTTCTACCGTAACACATACATACTATGGTCACCTTCTACCGTAACACATACGTACTATGGTCACCTTCTACCGTAACACATACATACTATGGTCATCTTCTACCATAACACCTACACACTATGATCACCTTCTACCGTAACAAACACGTACTATGGTGACCTTCTATCATAACACATACACACTATGATCACCTTCTACCGTAAAACATACATACTATGGTCACCTTCTACCGTAACACACACACACTATGATCACCTTCTACCGTAACACACACGTACTATGGTGACCTTCTACCGTAACACATACACACTACGATCACCTTGTACCATAACACATACATACTATGGTCACCTTCTACCGTAACACACACATACTGTGGTCACCTTCTACCGTAACACATACATACTATGGTCATCTTCTACCGTAACACATACGTACTATGGTCACCTTCTACCATAACACATACATACTATGATCACCTTGTACCGTAACACATACATACTATGGTCACCTTCTACCGTAACACATACATACTATGGTCATCTTCTACCGTGACACATACACACTATGATCACCTTCTACCGTAACACATACATACTATGGTCACCTTCTACCGTAATACACACATACTATGGTCATCTTCTACCGTAACACATACATACTATGGTCACCTTCTACCGTAATACATACGTACTATGGTCACCTTCTACCGTAACACATACATACTATGGTCATGTTCTACCGTAACACATACACACTATGATTACCTTCTACCGTAACACACACGTACTATGGTGACCTTCTACCATAACACATACACACTATGATCACCTTCTACCGTAAAACATACATACTATGGTCACCTTCTACCATAACACACACATACTATGGTCACCTTCTACCATAACACATACATACTATGTTCACCTTCTACCGTAACACGTACACACTATGATCACCTTCTACCGTAACACACACGTACTATGGTGACCTTCTACCGTAACACATACACACTATGATCACCTTCTACCATAACACACACGTACTATGGTGACCTTCTACCGTAACACATACACACTATGATCACCTTGTACCGTAATACATACATACTATGGTCACCTTCTACCTTAACACACACATACTGTGGTCACCTTCTACTGTAACACATACATACTATGGTCACCTTCTACCGTAACACATACGTACTATGGTCACCTTCTACCGTAACACATACATACTATGGTCATCTTCTACCGTGACACATACACACTATGGTCACCTTCTACCGTAACACATACATACTATGGTCACCTTCTACCGTAATACACACATACTATGGTCATCTTCTACCGTAACACATACATACTATGGTCACCTTCTACCGTAACACATACGTACTATGGTCACCTTCTACCGTAACACATACATACTATGGTCATGTACATACTATGGTACTATGGTGACCTTCTACCGTAACACATACACACTATGATCACCTTGTACCGTAATACATACATACTATGGTCACCTTCTACCTTAACACACACATACTGTGGTCACCTTCTACTGTAACACATACATACTATGGTCACCTTCTACCGTAACACATACGTACTATGGTCACCTTCTACCGTAACACATACATACTATGGTCATCTTCTACCGTGACACATACACACTATGGTCACCTTCTACCGTAACACATACATACTATGGTCACCTTCTACCGTAATACACACATACTATGGTCATCTTCTACCGTAACACATACATACTATGGTCACCTTCTACCGTAACACATACGTACTATGGTCACCTTCTACCGTAACACATACATACTATGGTCACCTTCTACCGTAACACACACATACTATGGTCACCTTCTACCATAACACATACTTACTGTGTTCACCTTTTACCGTAACACATACATACTATGGTCACCTTCTACCGTAACACACACATACTGTGGTCACCTTCTACCGTAACACATACATACTATGATCACCTTGTACCGTAACACATACATACTATTAATAGTCACGTTCCCACCGTAACACTACCACCTACTATCAGTCAAATTTTACCATAACACATACTTACTGTGTTCACCTTTTACCGTAACACATACATACTATGGTCACCTTCTACCGTAACACACACATACTGTGGTCACCTTCTACCGTAACACATACATACTATGATCACCTTGTACCGTAACACATACATACTATGGTCACCTTCTACCGTAACACATACATACTATGGTCATCTTCTACCGTGACACATACACACTATGGTCACCTTCTACCGTAACACATACATACTATGGTCACCTTCTACCGTAATACACACATACTATGGTCATCTTCTACCGTAACACATACATGCTATGGTCACCTTCTACCGTAACAAATACATAGTATGGTCACATTCTACCATAACACACATACATACTATGGTAACACATACATACTATGGTCACCTTCTACCGTAACACATACATACTATGGTCATCTTCTACCGGTCACCGTAACACATCTCACCGTAACACATACATACTATGATCACCTTCTACCGTAACACATACATACTATGGTCACCTTCTACTGTAACACATACATACTATGGTCATCTTCTACCGTAACACATACACACTATGATCACCTTCTACCGTAACACATACACACTATGATCACCTTCTACCGTAACACATACATACTATGGTCACCTTCTACAGTAACACACACATACTATGGTCACCTTCTACCGTGACACATACATACTATGGTCACCTTCTACCGTAACACATATATACTATGGTTACCATCTACCATAACATATACATACTATGGTCATCTTCTACCGTAACACATACATACTATGGTCATCTTCTACCGTAACACATACATGCTATGGTCACCTTCTACCGTAACAAATACATAGTATGGTCACATTCTACCATAACACACACATACTATGGTCACCTTTTACCGTAACACATACATACTATGGTCACCTTCTACCGTAACACATACATACTATGATCACCTTCTACCATAACACATACATACTATGGTCACCTTCTACTGTAACACATACATACTATGGTCATCTTCTACCGTAATACATACACACTATGATCACCTTCTACCGTAACACATACACACTATGATCACCTTCTACCGTAACACATACATACTGTGGTCACCTTCTACAGTAACACACACATACTATGGTCACCTTCTACCGTGACACATACATACTATGGTCACCTTCTACTGTAACACATACATACTATGGTCATCTTCTACCGTAACACATACACACTATGATCACCTTCTACCGTAACACATACACACTATGATCACCTTCTACCGTAACACATACATACTATGGTCACCTTCTACAGTAACACACACATACTATGGTCACCTTCTACCGTGACACATACATACTATGGTCACCTTCTACCGTAACACATATATACTATGGTTACCATCTACCATAACATATACATACTATGGTCATCTTCTACCGTAACACATACATACTATGGTCATCTTCTACCGTAACACATACATGCTATGGTCACCTTCTACCGTAACAAATACATAGTATGGTCACATTCTACCATAACACACACATACTATGGTCACCTTTTACCGTAACACATACATACTATGGTCACCTTCTACCGTAACACATACATACTATGATCACCTTCTACCATAACACATACATACTATGGTCACCTTCTACTGTAACACATACATACTATGGTCATCTTCTACCGTAATACATACACACTATGATCACCTTCTACCGTAACACATACACACTATGATCACCTTCTACCGTAACACATACATACTGTGGTCACCTTCTACAGTAACACACACATACTATGGTCACCTTCTACCGTGACACATACATACTATGGTCACCTTCTACCGTGACACATATATACTATGGTCACCTTCTACCGTACCACATATATACTATGGTTACCATCTACCGTAACACATACATACTATGGTCACCTTCTACCGTAACACATACATAGTATGGTCACGTTCTACCGTAACACATACATAGTATGGTCACGTTCTACCGTAACACACACCTACTATCGTCACGTCACCTTTTACCATAACACATACATGCTATGGTCACCTTCTACCATAACAAATACATAGTATGGTCACATTCTACCGTAACACACGCATACTATGGTCACCTTTTACCGTAACACATACATACTATGGTCACTTTCTACCGTAACACATACATACTATGATCACCTTCTACCGTAACACATACATACTATGGTCACCTTCTACTGTAACACAAACATACTATGGTCATCTTCTACCGTAACACATACACACTATGATCACCTTCTACCGTAACGCATACACACTATGATCACCTTCTACCGTAACACATACATACTATGGTCACCTTCTACCGTAACACACACATACTATGATCACCTTCTACCGTGACACATACATACTATGGTCACCTTCTACCATAACACATATATACTATGGTTACCATCTACCATAACACATATATACTATGGTCACCTTCTACCGTAACACATACATACTATGGTCACCTTCTACCGTAACAAATACATAGTATGGTCACATTCTACCGTAACACACACATACTATGGTCACTTTTTACCGTAACACATACATACTATGGTCACCTTCTACCGTAACACATACATACTATGGTCATCTTCTACCGTAACACATACACACTATGATCACCTTCTACCGTAACACATACACACTATGATCACTTTTGACCGTAACATGGAGAGTTACATACAAATATCTGGTAAACCCAGTCTTGTGACTTTCTGTCTAAGGCTAACATATGGGTGGTTTTCTTTGTCAGGGTTTCCCTTCTCTAGTGTTAATTGCATATGTTTTCCTTTTTCTAGATGGGGTGTTTAACTACCCCTGGCATTGACGCCAGGTAGACTGGACCAGCGGCCTCTGATGTATCTTCCGAAATACACAGGCAACGTGGTGTGAACGAAATTGCCCAAGCTTCTTCCGGTGTACTATGGCCTGTCGATGACCACCGCTAGATACAACCTCTCGGTTTAGATCCTTGACGTCAGACTAAAGTTAGTCCCGATACGTATAGACTTACTCTTCAAACACGACGGCGTGTGGTTGGCTTTTGCCATGCCGTGACGACTCGTCACGACACATTCTTCGATCACCCGATCAGTCATGAACAGCGCGTGTCGCCCCGGGGGACGATTTACCTTGATTGGAGAAACATACTGATAACGGCTGCTGAGTGACAGGTGCCAATCAATGTCACGCAATACCGTGTATAGCACACTGCGTCGTGTGCAGTGTCGTTTATTAGTGCTATGTCGTGTATGTTATCCTCGAAATCCACGCGCGTGCGTGGCCATAGATACGGAAGCAGTTTCTCAATAAACACGCAGAACCTTTCCGGTATCGTTGTCCGTGGATTGTCAATAAGTCTCCAAGTGTGACCAACGAACCGCAGTATGACATCGCCTATGCGCATATTGGAATGGAAACTAGTTGGGAAGATTAAAAAACAAAATGTTCACTTTATTTACGTGACGTCCTGGTACATTTGCGATCTACATCCTCCTGAAATCGTACACGACTGCTGGAGGAGTAACTCAAATAATCGGACGCGATACATTCCGTAAACGTGAATATATTATTTATTAACATTACGATCTGGTTCTTTGTACCCATACGACGTGTTATTGCGTTAAAAGAAACACGTAAAAATGCATTATTAAAATAGGCCTTCAACACACGGCGTACGTTACACAACTTGAGTAGACTATGTACGTGACAACACAACATCGCACCACGTTCGTGTTTCGAAACAATGCGGTGTTGTTTATTGTAATGTGGTCATGTACAGTATGCCGTCATTATTTATTGTAACGTGGTCATATACAGTATACCGTCATTGTTTATTGTAACGTGGTCATGTACAGTATGCCGTCATTGTTTATTGTAACGTGGTCATGTACAGTATGCCGTCATTGTTTATTGTAACGTGGTCATGTACAGTATGCCGTCATTGTTTATTGTAACGTGGTCATATACAGTATGCCGTCATTGTTTATTGTAATGTGGTATTATACAGTATGCCGTCATTGTTTATTGTAACGTGGTCATGTACAGTATGCCGTCATTGTTTATTGTAACGTGGTCATATACAGTATGCCGTCATTGTTTATTGTAACGTGGTCATGTACAGTATGCCGTCAATGTTTATTGTAACGTGGTCATATACAGTATGCCGTCATCGTTTATTGTAACGTGGTCATATACAGTATGTCGTCATTGTTTATTGTAACGTGGTCATGTACAGTATGCCGTCATTGTTTATTGTAACGTGGTCATGTACAGTATGCCGTCATTGTTTATTGTAACGTGGTCATATACAGTATGCCGTCATTGTTTATTGTAACGTGGTCATATACAGTATGTCGTCATTGTTTATTGTAACGTGGTCATGTACAGTATGCCGTCATTGTTTATTGTAACGTGGTCATATACAGTATGCCGTCATTGTTTATTGTAATGTGGTATTATACAGTATGCCGTCATTGTTTATTGTAACGTGGTCATGTACAGTATGTCGTCATTGTTTATTGTAACTTGGTCATGTACAGTATGCCGTCATTGTTTATTGTAACGTGGTCATATACAGTATGCCGTCATTGTTTATTGTAACGTGGTCATATACAGTATGTCGTCATTGTTTATTGTAACGTGGTCATGTACAGTATGCCGTCATTGTTTATTGTAACGTGGTCATATACAGTATGCCGTCATTGTTTATTGTAACGTGGTCATGTACAGTATGCCGTCATTGTTTATTGTAACGTGGTCATGTACAGTATGCCGTCATTGTTTATTGTAACGTGGTCATATACAGTATGCCGTCATTGTTTATTGTAATGTGGTATTATACAGTATGCCGTCATTGTTTATTGTAACGTGGTCATATACAGTATGTCGTCATTGTTTAGTGTAAAGTGGTCATTTACAGTTTGCCGTCACTGTTTATTATAAAATGGGCATATACAGTATGCCGTCATTGTTTATTGTAACGTGGTCATATACAGTATGTCGTCATTGGTTATTGTAACGTGGTCATATACAGTATGTCGTTATTGTTTATTGTAACGTGGTCATATACAGTATGTCGTCATTGGTTATTGTAACGTGGTCATATACAGTATGTCGTCATTGGTTATTGTAACGTGGTCATATACAGTATGTCGTCATTGTTTATTGTAACGTGGTCATATACAGTATGTCGTCATTGGTTATTGTAACGTGGTCATATACAGTATGTCGTCATTGGTTATTGTAACGTGGTCATATACAGTATGTCGTCATTGTTTATTGTAAAGTGGTCATATACAGTATGCCGTCATTGTTTATTGTAAAGTGGTCATATACAGTATACCGTATTGTTTATTGTAATGTGGTCATATACATTATGTCGTCATTGTTTATTGTAACGTGGTCATATACAGTATGCCTTCATTGGTTATTGTAACCTAGTCATGTACAGTATGTCGTCATTGGTGAACTAGCTATTTGTACATAATGCTTTACGCATGACTTCATACATTTTATAAATTATTCTTATTAAAACACATTCTCCCACCACATCATTTGGTTTGACACACATACAGAGGCGTATCTAGCACCTCATAAAGGGAGAGCAAACGGGGCAAGACTGGTCGTCCATTAGTTCTCCGTGCTAAAATGCAGTGGGTGCAGCAGCTTATGTAAAGCAAATAACATAAACATAGCTAATGGAGGCCAGTGACTGCCCTTACTGCGCTAATGCACTGGCGATATGTGTCAGATAAGAATATTGCGTGAATACACACAGTTCGAAAAGGACTTTCATGTAACGTGACGTTTTCAGATTGAACAATACTGTTATAGCACCAAGGATCACATGACAAATAGGCAGTGACGTCTCTGGGTTACTGAGAGTTAACAGTGTTTTGTTCATGTGTGGGATATCGGGCTACTTGTACGTGTAATATTCAAATGTTGACTCAAGAGATATTTATCAGAAAATCGTAGTAGTATGGTATATAATTAACATTTATTGTTGCAATAGAAATGCGTGTAACGACAAGCTGCCATTTTGATCAACTGTACACTTATTTTCTTGTACTCGAAAATGCATTGATAAGGAAAACCATCCATTGTCCTGTTGCGAATGCGTATAACATCAAATCGAAAATTTAAGACTACTATTTTTCTGAGATAAACCAATGTATAGTTGATAAAGACAATAGAACATAAAATATAATGGTTTCAGTCAAAAGATAAGTTCTTATATGGTGCAGTATCCAGTCCTCAGGACTGTTCTAAGCACTTTACACTTTACTCCCTGGAAGACCTGTTCAATCGAACACCATCTCGACTTATCTGGAAGCATTCAGCCACGCTGCAATTAATGCGCGAAAACTATTCGTACACAAATATCCACCACTGTCTACAGCCAGGTACGCATTCATACAGCTGAGTGAACTGGAGCGATGTAGAGTGAACGAACTTGCCCAAGGTTCGACACCGCAGTACAGGATTCGAACCCGGGTTCTCTCGGTCAAGGGTCCGTGGCGGAATTATCTTTTTGGAAGTTTCAGGTGTGCGACGTCACCGTGCATGGACATGGCGTTATACACGTCTGCCATTCTTAGTTTGTCCTGCTGCAATAGTAGCTTTGGTGTAGAACGTAATTAATCAGGGGCATTGGGGGATTTGACGTCATGCTTTAAACACGTTGAAATGTCGGTTGCATCTTATAGGGAGTCTCTAGTTATTTTATAGCATAAGTATCGTTGTTAATAATAATAATAATAGTGACTTCTTATGCGCCAGTATCCTCGACAATCAACCTCAGGGGCACAACAAAACCAAAGGATTAAGCAATCTCGTTATCGTATACGATGCGTGAGTCGTCAACAGATGGATAAAGTGCTAGGAAGCTAAGGAGGATAGGCAATATTAAAAATATAGATTTTTAGACGACGGCGAAATGAAGCTATAGTTCCTTCTCAGTTATCGCTGACAGGAAGTGAATTCCACAGAGTTGGTGCGGCAACCGAGAAGGCTCGAGTTCCAGCATTCGTCTTCACTCGGGGAATGAAAAGAAGAGTACGGGGGAAAATGTTGCAGTGTGAAACGCCAGCAGCCCGTTTGGTTTGGGTGGTTCCTACATCAGCGACCATGTTTTCGTGTTTTATCTTATAGTAGGCGTCTTCCGTCCCACGACTAACAATGTTTTGGACATTTTATACAGCCAAATGTATTATTTTACAATATGTTTATTTATTATTTTTACACTTTTAAATAGGCCTATGTGTGCAAATATGTTTTAGGTATAACTTATATTGTTGTCGTTTGGAAAAATTTAATATTACTGATTCCTTAGAAATAATAATAGATGTTTTTTCAAAGTATACGACTTTAAAAAGACGCCCATGGCGCTTAATCCAATATCGGAACAGGTGTATTGAAAGCAGCTAACGCAGCCTTCCGTATGGGTTTCTGTATACTGTAGTTCGATACCGTTGGCTCGGTGAGTCTACGACATGTTTTCCCATTTCCGTGTGACGGATCTTTTACTTCCCACCCGTGGTGGGAGATGCTAAAGCCTTTAAGTGTATTTAAAAAAAAAACCGACAACGTGGGGCGATCGAACTTACACAAGTTTCGAAACGGTTGGAGGTGGACTCGGCGTCTCCTGGGTTGACAGCTCTACCGACAAGACCACCGTTCTCTGCGTCGTTGTATCAACGAGAAATCGAGTATTTTACCATGTAGAGGTACGAAATCCGGTCATTATTTACGTACGACTATGTTTTGTACCGTAGAATAAACAACGTCCATTTTGACATGTTAACAGGCCCGTGTGTTTAACTAACTATAACCGAAGAAACATATACAACTGTGCGGGGCACGTTAGCGTGTTCCTCTTAGACGCCTTGAACCTCGAGCGTCAAACGTTCAATAATTTATCTACGACCCCACAAATATGACGCAAAGTACCCCATATATATATATATATATTCTCACATTTTATGCCTATGGGGTAAATAAGTTGTTCGGAACGTAAACGTGAGCGGCCAGTACTTCGGGAAAACGGCCCCTGCGTCATGGACTTGGCAACATGAAGTAAACGCTGATACAGTAATGCATGCCAATAGCATAGCAATACGAATTTTATTTTACAATTCTACACTATTACGGCTAGGGCGTATCGATTGACGTGAACTTCACAACCTCTCCGACCTTCGTCAGTTTGAACAAACAACGAGTATCTGCGAGCGAGTTATGGTGTTTATGTAACGACGCTGTGTGTTTTCTAACATTTAGTAAATATTATTACCACGACTGTCAATTACTAAGGCATCCCGTAAATGTTTTTTCCATACAGTGCGTCTGTCATATGTGTAATCAAAGCAAATTAAATGTATTGTGGCGAATACAATATTAATTACAGAGCTTGCTTGAACGGTGATCATGTTGGTAGATTTATAAACATATTTATAACGAACAAAGTATATTTAAACATTGTGGTTTGACAATTAAGTTAGAATATATATATATTATTTTATGTTTTGAATATATATATATATATATTCTAACAAACATACAGCCTAAACGTGTTTAATTGTCAATATAAATATATATATATATATATATATATATATATATTCAAAACATAAAATAATATAAAGGGAGAGAGAGAGCGGTCAGACGTCCCAGCATTAGACCGATTGCATATTTTACAACAATTAAAATCGTCAAACTAAACCTCTATGGTACAGTAGCCTTTCCGATATAAACTCTGTTACGGTAAATGGTCTAAATAGACAACGTAATATACTCCGGTAATAATAGTTTTATAAACGTGCATTGAAAACAAAAAATCTGAAAAATGTTTGTCGTACGTAAATAATATAATAATGTGTAAATGTTGGTTGCAAGTAATGTATGTTGTGTTTGAGTTTAATTTCACCAAATAGGACCCACGTGACATTTTGTTTCTAAAGGTAAGTTTAACATTGACCTATCACGTAAACTCATTGCAAGATATTATTGTTTTGAAACTGCGTGTCCACCTAAATACGTAGAGGTATCTCGCTATGTCGTTAAATTTTGCGCATCTCTGTTCGTGATATCATACTAAACGACTCTGGTTCGTTCCGCCGCTTAGCTCGTACTCCTGATGATTTAGGGGTTATAAAAGTTTTGTCAGCCGTACTGTTGTTACTTATTTCATCGCATGAAAATACGTCAGATTTGTGATGTTTAAAATATTTAAGTGGATGTTTGTAAACATCTTAATGACTAAACAGGGACAACTCTGCTGTACAACTTACATTGCTCCAGTGGAAGACATTAGTTCGTGCACACGCATATACTGAAGACACATACTTTTTTAAACGTAAACGTATGTAAACCGTATAATGGAAATACTATTAGTTCGTGCACACGCATATACTGAAGACACATACTTTTTTAAACGTAAACGTATGTAAACCGTATAATGGAAATACTATTAGTTCGTGCACACGCATATACTGAAGACACGTACTTTTTAAACGTAAACGTATGTAAACCGTATAATGGAAATACTATTTAAAATGTGCACTTAGGTAATTAAGGTAATTTTAAGCTGTATTGTCCCACACCTAGATCCATCAGTGCAGTAAGAATGTGTCAATAGCACGAGCATTATAGACATGTTTATATAGGTTTTACCGTTCACTAGACGTTTGGTAAAATAAACCCATCTACTTCATCGCGTATTCCACCGCGGGCACGCACGAACGATCCTATTAAAACTGCATCCTCAACTGGCTTTGCCCATGGGGAATCCGATTCTTTAATGTACAGATATGTAACTTCGCAAAGCCAGTTGCCGGGCCGATATTCATCCTTCAACCAATACTGAATTTGTCGATGACATAGTTTTGAGAGAGCAAGGAGAGTCGACGATATCGACACAGAAACGTGTATAATTGTATCGCGCATTCTCGCGAAGACTGCATTTTTGAGAATCACTTGAAACGATTCGTGGACAAGAATTAAATAACTTAATAGTCTGTGTAGTTTTCTGGCGATTTTATTAAAAACTGCTTTTAAAAGTTGGACAAATGTGCTGGCATGTCGTCGTTGATACTATGTAAGTTTTATACAAAAAATTATAACGAGACGAGCGAGAAAAATCGAATTGAGGAGTGTAATCCTATAATCAGGATGATCGCCCGCACATTTGAACTTACCTACGCCCGAACGTTGTCGTCTGGTGTAGTGTCACCGACAGCGCTAAGACCACGGTCAAATACGACAGCTGGCACTTCATAGCTGAGTTGCAGAGTCTTTACTGCTTGCCCATCAAAAAGTCGCCGTCAAAGCGCTTTCTCCGGTCAGCTCCGAGGACAAAGACGCGATACTGCCGGCATGGCTACGTGCTCGATCGCCGACTGAATAGACCGCTCCGTTGCGCTGCGAGGTTCAGACAATGGGTTATTAGGATTTCGCGCACGCTGCCTCTTTCAGCTCGCGGACACAATAGCCGCACGAGAACGCAAGTGGAGACGCATGCAAATCAAGACGCAACTGAAGTATTATTGCCTGTTGACGACGTAATGTTAGCGTTGCTCCGCCGTGCGTCGCGTCGAGCAGTCAATAATCCAAGCACCCCGGGTCGGCGACAAGGCGTTAATGAATCCACGGACAACGGGAGAAAAATCAACACGTCGGATCCCACCCACCCATCCCTTCCGGGTAATATCGGTGAGCGGTAGAGTAAGAGAGAACAATTGCCGTACAATATATATATATATATATATATATATGTATATAAGAAACGCAAAATGCAAATGCAGAGATACAATATTGAGGTAATGCGAGATCATTATGTATCTGAACGTACGCTACCTTTCGAGACGGGGACCGGAAAGAGCGCGCGTGATACCGCTATTACGGCGCTTTCATATCGCAGCTAATGCCTTCTCTGCATTAATGCCACTCTCCGTGTTATTACACTAACGGGATCGCCTGCTGTGGGAAGCTTCGACCCGTCATCGTACATTACAAACATAGCTCTCGCGCGGCTTCTGCGACCTCTCCGAGTGGTTTGTAAATGAGGCGGAGGGCGAGGAGAGTGACGGGTTGATAAATCTATTTAATTGTCTCGTCGTTGCCCTGTTAGAATATTATAAACAATTTAGTGCGGCATAGTTCGACAGGCTTGTCGCATTATCGACGTATGGAAGACGACGACGAGAGAGGTGGGGGGATGAGAGAGAGAGAGAGAGAGAGAGAGAGAGAGAGAGAGAGAGAGAGAGAGAGAAAGAGAGAGAGACAGACAGACAGACAGACAGACAGAGAGAGAGAGAGAGAGAGAGAGAGAGAGAGAGAAGGGGAGAGAGAGAGAGAGAGAGAGAGAGAGAGAGAGAGAGAGAGAGAGAGAGAGAGAGAGAGAGAGAGAGAGAGAGAGAGAAAGAGAGAGAGAGAGAGAAAGAAAGAGAGAGAATGAGAGAATGAGAGAAAACGAGAGAGGAAGAAAGAGGACGGCTGAATGCCTATATATTACTTGTATTGCTCTCGCAACATTTGCGACCGCGCGTAACTTTCTCTAAGTAAGAGTGGAATGTGACATTTCACTCTATTAACCCCATTTCTCTGCGGAGTGGTGAACCATTCCCCATGCCCGATGACGGCAGTCACGCACAAACCTCTTAATCACAGGCGATGTGAATCGCTCGAGTCAAACTGATCAATCGGAATAAGTTGCATGCGAGCGATAGGGACAATGCAGCCACAAGACAAGGGTGACGGGCTCGCGGAACAACGCAACGCTAGAGCGATCTTCCCGGAAGGGGATCCGCGGATAATTAGTCGAAATATCGCTGGATACCATCCATTCAAAATACAGCGTATTTCTAAGTACGGCAATTTTTTTTCAATTCTTATAGCGACCTTGGTGGGCCGGGTTATTATTTGTAAGCAGGGCAATGTCCCATTAAGCCATAATGCTGATATTTGTTACAGGTGATACGTAATACACTTACACTCAATCATATTCACCAGACTTCTGTGAGCGAGCCGCCAATCATAGCGTTAATGTGGCTAATGTGCGCACGATATGTGTATCAATCTCAGACAAATATTGGTGAAAAATCAGCTCTTCTGCTGAACATACTATATTGACTGTCCTTTGGTCGTAGTGGCATATTAAGGCGTGGTCGCATAAATTCGCGGAGTCCCAAAATACGTTATGTATCACGTGGGAAGGCTACTTTTGGTCGTCACCATGTATCGCGGAGAAAATACATTGCTACAATGGCTCGACCTAACGAGTGAAACGAAATATATGTATGGCGTGTTATACATCAGTGAAAGAAAATTGAAAGTCAATCAGGATGTTTTCGGACGCGATATGATCACTGCGTGCGCGAAAGTGAAAATAGTGTGGACAAGAACCGCGGCGCGGTTGCATCACTCCGTTGCTGGGGCGAGTTTTTGTAATGTACGCATGCGCGTGATTACGTAAGCAGTTAATGCTAGCGGAGCAGTGTCGGCATGTTTGCTAACTTTATTAATATTACCGTTTCCAAGTCTTACAAACAGACGGGCGGTTTCAGACCGTCACTTGGGTTATCAAGCGTCGACCCAGAACCGCGGTCAACTTGTCGGGTTTAATGGGGACCCTTGTTGCCACCGATAACGCCGGGCCCGCTCCTTCGGAACTAATTAACATTAAAACACCCCATATAGCCGAACCGTCTCTTGGCCTTATTCAAAGGTTTCTGTCATTTTTATATCTGTTCACGGTCGTGACATACGCATGCCTGTGTGAGGTAGTTAGGTAAGTTAGGCGGTCCGATGACTGCATGATCTGCAAAAAATAAAGATGTTGTAAAAAATAAAGGTCGGTTCTTATATATTGCGGTATCCAAATCTTATGACTCCCTGGCAGACCCGTTCATTTGAACACCATCTCGACTTATCTGGGAGTGCGTCTAGCCTCGCAGCAATTACTATGTTACTATTATTCGTACATAAACATCACCAGTGTCTATAACCAGGTACTCATTCATATAGTTAGGTGAACTGGAGCAACGTGGAGTGAATGAACTTGCCGACGTTTGAAACGACAATAACAAGAGTCAAACCCGATGCCCTCAGCATTACCGACAGAGGACATAATTATAGAGAGACGTCCGTTACATTGGCAATTGACTGATTGACAGAGTGCCAGGGGTTATATGTATCATTAAAACGGCATGTTTTCTCATCATTTATTAATATTTATTAATGTATTGTTCTTAACACTTTAGTAATGATGTTGACGGTGTACTGCTCGCCAAATAGCGCTTACCAGTTTCCTGTCCAGAGTAATTGAGAAGGTGGTGTCGTCATGTTTGTCACGTCACATGGCACAGCACAACCTATTTGAAGTGAATCAGTCAGCATGCAGAAAGGGCCACAATACAGAGACTGCACTGTTGAGAATCCAGAACGATTTACTCTTATCTGCGGATAATTGGTGTGTCTCGTGTCTAGACCTCCTTGACTTGTCTGCTGCCGTTGACACGATTGACCACCAGGTGCTTGTGTCACGTCTGTTTAAGAAGATCGGCCTTTCGGGCACAGCACTAAACTGGTTTACATCGTATCTCGAAAACAGGAAACAAGCTATTAAGATTGGAGAAGCCATCTCGAACGTGTCGGTGCTGAGTCTGCTGACATGCGGTGTCACCCAAGGATCAGTCGTGGGACCGTCCCTGTTCACGATATACACGGCTGGTGAACTGGGTTGCAAAATCCGACAACAAGGCTTGGATTTTCATATGTACACTGACGATACGCAGCTCTACACAACATTCAAGATCCCCGACACATCTGTTTGCCATATTTCAGCTAGAAACATGCATTGCTGACATCAACGGTGGATGACAGCAAGCAAACTTCAATTAAATGGTGACAAAACTGAAGTTCTGTTCACGGGATCAGATGCGCTGCGCAGAAAGACCCTTAAACAACAAATATCGACATTGGAGATGCTCAAGTGACCCCCAGTACATGTGTCAGAAATATTGGGGTCATGTTCGATGCTGGACTTACAATGGATCAACAACTCAGTGCCATCTGTATATATTCTGGTCTGCAAATCCGAAATGTGGGTAAAATCATAAAATGTCTTACGCTAGGAGCTGCCGAACAAATCATCCATTCATTTATAACGTCCAGACTGGATGGTTGTAATTCGCTGCTGTTCGAAATTAACAAGTGTCAGCTACGTAGACTGCAGTGCATTCAGAACACGACTGCTCGTCTAATCACACGAACAAGAAAACACGAGCACGTAACACCAGTCCTGAAATATCTCCATTGGCTTCCCATCCAAGAAAGAATAACGTTTAAACTTCTCCTGATCACCTTCAAGGCACTCCACGGATTTGCACCGCAATACATTTACGCTCCCTCCGATCAAATTTTGCTGGTCTGCCGACAGTACCAACCATACGCCTCAAGTCTTTCGGAGACCGTGCGTTCGCCAAAGCGGCCCCTGTACTTTGGAACTACCTGCCACAGTCAGTCAGACAGCGTGACACTATTGCGTCGTTTAAGACGGCGCTGAAGATACACCTTTTTAAAATCGCTTTCACTACCTAAATGAGTAACATATAATTGTGAACTTGTTTGTAAAGCGCTTTGAACAGAACTAAGGACTGGATACAGCGCTATATAAGACTTTATTATTATTATTATAACAAACCCGAAGCATTATCCGGTGTTTGACTGTTGGGTCCAAGAAACGTTCAAGTTGCACAAGAATCATAACTTTATATAGTAAACATCAGCAATATCGCAGGCAGGTGGGGTTCGCCGCAACTTCATAGAATAGCTCGTTGGTGTTGAGCGCGCGCCTGAATCCTACAATGACGACAACATCTTCAACAAGTGGGACGAAGTATAATAATTATACAGACAGACATTGTTATTGATTCGGCGAACTTCCTGCTAATACTACTACCACTAGACGAATGGATCTTTCCTGATAACGAGACAGATTAGGGCGCTTTAAATTTCGGGTTGTCCCGTCATAAACACGTGACCTTACGAAGTTACGATTATTGGACTGTATCAGGCCCAAACATCGCACAGATCATTCGCATCAAATGTCTTCCTCTCCAGACACTCTTCTAGATATGCACGAATTATGGTATAATGTCCAGACCTTAGACTGTTTACGATAGATCACGTTTCATGAAACAGCGACCGCCGTACAAAGATGGACGTAACGACAAACATAACTGACACATTGGAAGCTATATCCTATGATTAGGATTGGCATTTATGGGTCAACCCTATCGTATATCTATATAATTTATTAATCGTTTTAGTAATATTATACTCTACCGTGTTTATTTTAAGTTACCTTTGTAGTAGAACCTACTATATTGTAATTCATTTATGCATTTTAATTAATTAATTACTGTTATTAGTATTGTGTTGCAAAATATTTATTTTAAATTGCCGAGTATTAGTATTTACTGTTATTGATCAATAAACTGTATTGTAAAGCGGTACGAAAAATTGTGGATCTTGCGCTACAGTAAATTAAATATTTTATAAAGATGATGAATGCGCAGTATGCATGAAATCTCGACAAGCCAGGTGGTTCCTTGCGCATAATTTGCTTTGGCAATCTTGTTAAATCTTTTTAATTCACGTTATATTAAAAAAAATTCTGATATTTTCTTAACTCTTCGTAAATCTTGTTTCAGGGTCCTCTTCAGCCGTCCGCAAATCTGTCTGAAATGAGCTGCGCCACTGTGATGGCCATAGCGCAACGGCAAACACGGTCTTGTGCCTGCCGTTAATCTCGGTATGTAGAGATTTGTTTTACAATGACAAAGCGTCATCATTCATACACCTTCCTGCATGACTGTATCTACTGCAAGAATCATGCTTCTGCGTCCACAAAATCCAAGTTTTACACTTTCAAAACTGGTTTTGTTTGCAGAAATGTGTTCGTACAAATCGGCTGACGAATTTACCAAATACAAATACTTATACAGAATGGTTCCCGAGAAGTCGAGATGGTGTTCGATTGAACAGGTCTGCCAGGGAGTAAAGTGTAAAGCGCTTTGAGCAGTCCTGAGAAGTGGATACTGCGCTATATAAGAACCTACCTTTACTTTACTTTTTTTACAGTATAAATCAGGCCCATTGGCTGGGGTGGGGGTGCGCACCGATCCCCGCTGAAGCAAAAAAGTTCCACTTGAGGGAGTAAATCTGTTTGGAGGGAAGTGGTAGTACGTAACTACAAATTGTGACTTTTCTAAGATATTTCCAGGTAGAAAAACGCACCCCGAAAAATCAACCACGCTACAGGGGCCCTATATTGTCAGTGCAAATGTGCTATTACGAACCATATTTAAACAACAAACAATGACTCACCGGGTGTACGCTGTACACCGACGACACAAACAACGATTTATGCACTCCAAATAGTCCCATTGGCGACGGTGAATCAGCGTTTCATTGCGCAACCCTCCAAAGATAACAACAGCAGTGCGCCGATAGATAATCCATCGTTCTGTGAAATCCGATACGCGACATACTCAAATAATGATTATCGAAATCTTATCGAAAGAGCGTGCGATGATCTCAATGCACTCGTGTGCAGGCAGTCACCGACAACCTGTCTTTGATTACATGTTTATGTTGATTTCTGCCCGTGATCGGTCATTGTTTATAATTAGTTGACAGTGGACACGGCTAATCAAACAGAGGGCAAACGAGAGGGCAATAGCCGCACTTTATCGAAAGTGCAGAGTCCGAGCGTCGCATTGACGAGCGACTGTTCCCACGTCTATGAGACACCAATACCACTGTTAATGGTGGAGACGGATTAAACTACTATAGTTATTTGTTCTACTATTTATTTTCCCATTTTCAATAATGTTAATGTTTATATGCTGTTCACACATTTATACTTTGAATGTTCTCAATCGCAAATATGTCAGATAGTACATGTTTACCAATATGCTGGACAAAAATGTAGTAACTTGTGTACTTTATTTCTCTAAAAAATGAACATACAAGATATATGGACGCTTCCAATCAAATGTCGTCCGAAGACACCGACATCATGTCTGCGCGCGCAAGGGATTCTTTGCAGTTACTGACACTTGCATACGTGGTGTGCCATCCATTAGAAATTGAGCTGTCCATCACGTGACGACCCATTGCTAGACAAAAGGTCCACAAAGCCTTCGAATGGGTGCCGAACACGTGGAGCGTTCGTACATTCAGTCTATTTGGTAGACATTCTGACCTCAAACGTTTTTCATTATGAAAAAAGGCATACGGCAGTGTTAAAAATCTGCTACAACTGTATGCGTGAATGTTTGATTTAGCAGATATCATGGCGCCCTAAAAATGTAATTCACATATGCACAATTGGAATTATAAATAAGTTGAGATGGTTCATTCATCAATATATATTATTAAAACTATACAATTCACACACCCACATAAATGAGTGTATAGGCCTACTGGTAGGGGGATCTCAACTCAACCAAATAACAAAACTACCAAAGAGAGCAATACGAATGATTACAAACAGTAAATATAACGCAACATACTGACACTTTGTTCCAAGGCTATAACGTCTAAAAGTTGAAGACATCTTTAAATTACAACAATTATCACAAATATGTAAATAGAAACCTACTTGAATATTTACAAAATATCACCATAAGACTTAATTCCGACGTACATACATATAGTACCAGAAGTCAGGAACGTATCCACACAGAAAGTACTAACAGTGACCTTGCAAATAAAAGCATCAGGCATGGTATCGCTCGTGTATATATATATACATATATATATAATAATAATATTCCCAAATTAATCACGGACAAAATCCAAACCCACACTCTCAAATGCTTCAGTGAATATACAAAAAACTATTTAATTTCAAAGTACAGCTCAACTTGCCGAACTAGGCACTGTCATACATGTGTACAATCAAACTAAATAAACTTACACTTAAAATGCACTTCTTTTCTTTACATAAAACGTCTGATTTGTTTCCCTCATTTTTTTACATGTGAGATATCATTATTCACGTTATACATGTAAGATATATTGTGTTTGCTATCACAATGTATTAGTAATCACTTTCAATTGTATTGGCAACTATTTCATAGATAAAACCAAGTACCTACTGTGCATTCGATGTGTACACAACTCCTAAAGATGTATGTGAATATATGAATAACTACAATATATATATATATATATTGCATATATGAATTTGTTAGACTATATTATATTGTTGCACCAATTGCCATATGATGTTTATTTTATTTTATATCCGTACGTACACACATATATACTCGTACGTACGTGCAAACCCTCCTTTTGTTTTTCGCTTCGTTTCTTTCTCTCAGTTTGTCATAAGAAAGATGAACATGAATATTAGCTTTAAAATGAACTCTTCAATTAATTAATTATTGATGAATCCAACGTTGTAATATTTAAGGGTGGCCCTCATGATAGCGACCTTGTGGTCTTAGTGAGAGTCTCCCTGGTCAATACAGTAACATTGTATCAACTAATGTTCTTTTCTACAAATGTAAATATTGACTATTATGTTATTTAGTAGTTTTCATTTGTTAACAAAATTACACATTGAATGTATTCACGTTGATGTACATATGTTATGTCTCAATATATACTTTTTGATGTTTATTATTTTGCTGTTGGTTCCTGTACGTATTGTCCAAATAAACTATATTCATTGTCATTACCGTTATCAGCATTATTGGCGAGGCGAAAGCTTGACGGAGGTTAGGCTAATAATTTTGATTGTGACGTTGACAAACCGCAACGTACTCGACCCAGCAATTCAAGTTTGGGGGACAATATATGTGCCGTAGTCCACAAATGTGGCTACTAAAACTTATAGGCAGCAAAAACTGCCACCAGAGGATAGTCTCGAAATCACTGGTACTCCATTCTCTGACACGCAGCGAAACGTCTATTATGCGTGTGCTTGCATCGACGCGGCTGTTGGGTATTACGTGTGTGTGGTTTTGTGGTTTTTCGTTGAACCTGTTTCTATCCAGTCACCTGACTCAAACTGCTAGATGATATAGGTTAACACCACTGCACCGGCCAAGACATTGTCACCATATACCAACCGTGTTAGGACAGGCAGCTTTCACAACGTCACGCTAAAGTTGCTAAACAACAGCGAATAACGTGTATTTTAGGAAAACCATCAAAATCGACGTACTTCGCTGATCAATACTAAACTCAAATCGAACGGGGACTAAGCGTGCGCAGTGTTTCCCTTCCAAAATACTGGATAAGCCACTGATTTCTAGTTTCAACAGTTCGGGCCTATACAGGGGCCTAAATCATAAATGAAACTAGGTTTGTTTAGTTACGCAGAGATGTCGGTGAGATTGGTGGTGAATCAGTTTCTTTCGGAGAATTTGTTTGTCACCGATGAAGTCATGTCCGTGCATCAATTCCTCTTTTCCAGTGCACCTTGTTTTAATTTGGGTTTATAAATTCGTTTTGCTCTGTTGGTTGAAGTAGATCCAGTATGTGTGTGTGTGTGTGTGCTATTGTCCTCAGTTGGAGTTCGCTTAAAGTGGTGTAAATATACATTAACCCATGCATATATTGCGTATCTGGCGTTATATAATTATGCTAATAAAGCTGACCGGGTGCAAATCAGGACTGGGAATGGGTGAACAAATGAAAATGTTACGAAATGCGCCTTTGGGCCATTGTCACTGTCAGTAAACTGCATGGCCTTTGGTGGAAATGTCTTCCGTTTATTCCACTGAAGTTGCCGAATGTACATTTGTGTATCTTTACTGTGATGCCCTATTAGAAAGGATCTATAATGTAGCTGAGTACAACGGATTGATAGGGGACACGCCTGAGGTGAGTAGGCATATTAAACGGCTGCAGTTGAGAATGTAACGGAATGTTAGGTTGATCTGTTAGAACTCGTTCCCTCTACGGCGTCCTCTGGGGGAGAGTGATTCATCCCGCAATACTCTCGGGTAGGAGAAAGGAGGTCATCTAGAAAATGATAGCAATTTCTATGCGAAGATTATTTTCTTCCACTCACACCCACCACTTTCTGTAAACAGGTACGTATTTTATGCAGCTCAGGGAACTGAAGCAACGTGGAGTGAACGATATTGCCCAAGCTATGACACAGCGGCAGGAGGATTCAAGACCAGGTTGTCTCGGTTAAGAATCCAATCTTCTAACTCAGCTACTCCGTCCCATTATTTAAACGTGCCATGTCCAAGTGTCGTAACGCAGACTTTGTTCTCGATTACTGCGTTATTATACGATGTATACGTAATCTGACTGCACTACGCCTACCTGAACTTTCGTACTATTGATATCGGGTAATGAACAGAATAATGAACATTTATAGATTAACTTTGAGTCGGACCGCTAACGTTACAAAGTTTAATATTCGACGGACCACAACTGATTCAGCTCATGTTTCGAGCACTGATTAGAACGGGTATGCTCACCAAAGCAGCAAAGCCAAAAACAACACAAGAAGCTGGCGTAGCCGACAAGATGGCTAGATTGCACGCATGGTGCTGTTCTTACCTGTCCGTCATGTCTGTCTTGCCCGTCCTCCTGCCGCTGGGGGTTGGTCGGACGGTGACCCCGGGTGGTGCGGCAGACGTGCTCCCGTCTCGGCGACGACTGTCCGTCGGGGACCGGGCAGACCCTGTCCGTGGGTCGTCGCCTCCGTCGGCGGCCCTCACACACGACCTGTCGCCCGGGTCGCTCATACACACGACCTGCCGCCTGAGAGCCGCGACGGCGCCCTCGCATCTGCCCGTGTCGTTGCCCACCTTCCACTTGAGCCTGGCCATCTCCGTGCGCTGGAAGGCCTGTAGTCGCTGTAGACGCTCTTGCGAACGGAGGTACTCCTTGTGCAGCTGACGGTGACTGCCCGCCAGGCGCTTGTAGGTGCGGTACAGCCGCGTATTCTTCGACTTGACCGCCTTCAGTTCCTTCAGCACCTGCCTCATCGTCAGCCGGATGTCCGTCATGAAGCGATAGACATCCACTTCAGGTAGTGCACTCCCCTGAGGGGTCCGCTCTGAGGCGGGTTTTACGGCGTCCGGTTTGATCTTCCCCGGGGCTGGACGATCCTGCTTGCTGACGGCATTGGCCGGTTGATCTCGGAGCCGCTGCGGCGATGGCGTCCCGCCGGTTGGCGTCGCCACCGACATCCGGTCCATCTGGCCGAGTCGCTTCATTTTCTCAGCGATCAGCTCCGACTGCAGGTCGTCGATTCGCTTCAGCCACTTCGACTTCTCCCGATAGAGTTGCTCCCGACGCACGAACCCTTCCCCGCCGCTCAGACCGAGCGTCGGGGGGCGCTTGAGGGCTGGTAGGGTTCCCGTCGTCTCGACGACTCTGTCGTCCCCGGCGTGAACGTGATACTCCTGGATGTTGTAAGTCGTCACACACCGGTCCTCGTCGCTCGCCACCCCGAGGGTAGCACCCGATGTCAATCCCAGCGTCGTACATCCCACTACCCACCACCACCACCATGACGTGCCTCTCCGACCCATGTCCGTCGACTCAGCCCGCTCAACTGATGCTCCCGTCACACGGTCGTGAACTGCTATCTCCGGGCTTTCTCAATAATATTATCGCGCCCCTTTCTTTTGTGCCGCGAGCCGCTAATACAAAGCGACAGCGCTCTTATCGGGGGTGACACGCTATGCTGCCGATATAGATGTAAAATTTACCGGTGCAAGCGGGTCGCACTTCTCCCTTGGACGCCGTGGGAACACTGACGGCGAACCACGGGAAAGTGTCTGCTCCTTGCTCTCCCTCACTATATCCACCCCGCCGCCTCGGTCACGCTTACGCTCAGATTAACGAGAACTTCAAGCGTAGCGCCAACCGCATCCATTAGCGGGCTCCAAATCCTGGTAAATTCACTTTAAATGCATTCGCCCTCGGCGAGCCTCGAGGCTCGTGTTAGAACTGATCACCACGCCCCCAATTTGTCCGGCTCACACGCCCGGGCCCGGCCCGGGTGATTGATTGAGACAGCTATTTATAGGAGTCGGCTTTGTTCGACTTTTTTGTCGTTTTCCCATATCGCCGGACGAAACGTTAGCGTCGCTGTTATCGCGGCATCAACATGAGTCCCGGCATTCCGACCGCCTTCAGACACGCGTAGCGGCGACGTTCTTGTATAGACTGCAGTCATGATAACGGGCACATTGTCGACGAAATTCCTTGTGTTAGCCGAGTGTGGCTGTTTAATCCCGCTGAATAGGCCAACGATTACGCGAGAGGAATGTGTCAGGTTTCGTGTGATTCCCGAGGCGGTGAACAAAGTACGCACGTGGTTCTGCTGGTAGCGATTTTGGAAACAATCAAACGATTTGAAAGCTGGTCTTCTGGTTATTTTCGGGCACATAGAAGTAGTTGTGATCGATTCGGTTAAATTATGCGGATAACTTCAAGTTGCCCCTGGTGTAGTCCTAAGAACTGGATACCGCGTTATATGAGCTTACCTTTGCCTACCTTTTTACGTTGCCACACTTTGAAAATATAAAAAGTAAGTTCTTATATAGCGCAGTATCAAGACATCAGGACTGCTCAAAGCGCTTTACACTTTACTCCCTGGCAGACCTGTTCAATCAAACACCATCTCGACTTCTCTTGGAAGCATTTAGCCATGCTACAATTAATGACTATTCGTACACACATATCCACCACTGTATATAGCCAGGTACTCGTTCAAACAGCTGATTGAACTGAAACAACGCAGAGTAAACGAACATGCCCAAGGTTCGACACCGCCGCACAGGACTTGAAACCGGGTTCTCTCGGTCGAGAGTCCAAAGCTCTTACAGCTGCGCTACTGCGCTTCACATAATATTAGATATTGATACATTAGAAGCTAAGACGCCAACGTATTCATTCCATGTGCTTACATCTTGACTGTAGGTACAAATGGAAGTTCCACGGGGTGATGTTATAGGACTTTTTGTGAGCCTGAAATGTTCTTACATTTCGAAACTCAAACGTTGGCAGGTATAATATGGCACTATGCGTGGTGACCTTTGGCACATCCCAGACGGCGGCAGAGCATCGAGATATATAGCGGGAACTGTCAGGAAATCATAAGTAGTGTCCCAACGACCGCTTTGTTACGGAATATAGAAGAATAGTGAGTGAAATACTGTTGTGCCCACCCCTCTCCCCCCGCGCCCCATCCAAATTCATTAGCGATGTTCATCAACCACAGTGAATGGCGGACGACACAACGAAGCAGCGTTGACAGGCACGAAGAGTGGCGAAATATGACACGACTTCAAAATGTTGGGCGCATTGTTCACTGAGAAAGGTTTCGTTTGGGGTAATTTTCAAAGTCGAACCGGAAGTAAATATGACAATGAGTGTTATTGGTGGTGAAAAGTAGTACTAATAAGCATCACTGACTAAATCTTCCCAGAAGCCGTCGTAATGCTCAGCAATGTTAAAACAACCACAAGCATAAACAAAACACGTTAGTAGCTATAGAGGAATGATTAAGTATGCACCTCTATGGTTCCGACACAACTCTAATCGCACGCTGTTTCACAACACCTCGCTACGCGTCGCTGGTGTTCCCTGTGCTTTATTATTTTAGCGAATCTAATCTGAGGTTAAATGGGGGGAATCACAGTTGAAGCACGGCGTGTTTTTGTCTGTTTTCGTACTGGTGGTTGCGCTACCTAGCGGTGCATATTCGTACCATTTTCCTCTGAAATCGAAAGGAAGGGGGCTATGGGAGGGAGAGAGAGAGAGAAGGATAGGGTATAGAGGACGAAGAGGAGGAGCAAGATAATTAGGAAGAGGCGGATAAAGAAAAGAAGGAGGATGAGAAAGAAAATGAGGTGGAGAAGAAAGAGGCGTAGAATGAGTAGAGGAAGACGGAGGTACAGGGAGAAAGGGAGAAACGCAAGATGAGAAGGAAGAGGGAAAGGGACGGTGATGACGAGGAGAAAGAAGAGACGGGTACGAAGAAGAAGAAAGATAAAGAAGAGGAAGATACGACGGGAAAATGAAAAAGAAACGGATAAACAACACGAGGAGAAGGAAAATAAGAATAAGAAAGGGGGGTGACGAAGGAAGAGCAGGAGGAAGCCAAGGACGAGAAGACGACAAATAAGAAGCAGAAGAAGAACGACTTGTATAGTAATGTGCGCATTTCGCGCTCGGCTATACTCGAGAATAGCATGTTCTTGTATCCGTGAATGATTTTTGAATGTCCGTATTTTTGGTTCGTTTTATCGCAGAAAATCCACTAACGCATTGGGGGCATTCTTCGTAAAAACTGCCTGAGTTTATCGGGCACTGTTTGAAGTGTTCCGCGTCAGTACGACGCAATAAACAGCGGTAATTCGGTTGTAAAGGCGCGTACACACGATAACAAGTCGTGTATACTAAAAGCGCTATCGACACAGCTTCAAAGTTCGGGCAGGCTGTTCTTCGTAAGATAAAACGGTTGTGTATTGTTTTTACAGAAAAAACTTTGTTGGATGTTCTCCGTTAAATTCGATCCTTCCCACGATAGTGTCGTGAAACAACTTTCTGCGCAACGGAGTCACGGAAGACTATACGATTACGTGTAGCCTTAGGCGTCTGGGAAATGTTGCGTAATATCCGATATAGTTATCGGTCCATTACGAATCCACCCGAATACGCGCGGATGGAACTTTGGCCTAATTGTCCGGGGTTTTCAACCAGAGATATCGTTTTCTTGCATTTCTCTCAGTTAAATTCCTGTTCACTGTGTTCGACAAATGCTGTCAATTAAATATTTTGAGCCGTCAATTCGAAAAGCCAGTTTTCATATATGTATATTAAAATGCTAACTTTTGGACGTAGTCTGGTAGACGACAGTCGTGATAATAATATAAATTGTTTATCAAATGCTAGAAAACACTCAGCATCGTTACATAAACACAGCGCTCGCAGTTACTCGTTGTTTGCTCAAAATGACGAAGGTCGGAGAGATTGTGAAGTCCACATCCATCGATAGGTCCTAATCGTAATAGAGTAGAATTGTCAAATAATGTTCCTATAGCTATGCTATTGGCACTAGGGTAGATATAACTGCAGGGGTCGAAATTAAGACATTTAACTCTCTCGCCAGGGGGACTAGTAGCCTTAATGTGTTACTCATCCCCATGAAAAATCACTACTCATTTTTGGTGGACATCATCAAAATGCAACCTTTTTATGCGAATTCGTATGTTGACCCTGCAATGCTCCTTAAACATAAAATGGACAAATAAATATAAATTTAATAATTGACGATGAAACGTAATTATTTTATTCAATTAGTACTAAGTAACATCTCGAGGTTCTGGACGTTGTCAACGGCCGCATGACTCGACTCTCGAGTCGTCCACAATGTCCCCAGGCTGTGTCAGTGAATGACATCTTTCATGATTTGGGCAACTGCGTCTTCATCCACCTCCGACTCATCAGTCACCATCGATGTAACCAATGTCAGTGATGATGTTGGTCCTCCTTGCCCTGGGCCCAGCATGGTTGCAATGCAGATGATGGATCAAAGTGGTCCACATCAGGGGTTTCCAGCAAGACTGTCATCAGATCTGACAGATGTGAGTCAGACAGCCTGCTTCTCCAGTCCGATTTAACAAACTTCATGTGGGAAAATCTGCTGAAGAGGCGGGAAGGGTGAGGATCAGGTCAATGAGCCCCAGTACATTGGGGCAATGTGTCCCAAATGACAGGTTTACTTCCTCTCATGATAGCTTCTTCATTGTGAGATAACTTGTGTAGAGAAGACGCTTGAGTTTGGTCCACTCTGGTTCCACTTTGGAAACATCCAGCCCAGAGGACGAGAGGACCTGTCCAAATATCTTCACAAAGGTATCTACCTTGTCATCACCGAAGTCTTTTTCGTGAACAAGGGATGTTGGCCACAGCTTCAGGTTGGGGGTTGATGACGCTGCAATGATTCCTTCTGCCCCGTCTTCGAATATGTCACTGAGACTTTTCAGCAGCCCCTTCTGGCTTCTTCAAAAGCAGAGGATGGTGCTCCTATTCTCTCTCCAAGACACTGGTCTGTGCCATTACTCATCTTGAGAGAAGGCCGATCCTTCTTTCCATACTTCTCGATGACTTCTTTGCACGCAGTTATCTCGGAATTGATGTCCGCGATTGTGATTTCCTTCTGCTGGAAAGCTGTTGAGACGTCACTCAAGGCTGCAGTTACATCTGCGAGGAAGTGGAGGCAGTACACGACATCCTTGGAATGTTGCAGTGCGTAGTAAATCTTTGCCTTTGCGCGCTGCTCTGTTGTCCTCCCAGATACATCGGGGTTCATCACCTGGTATAAATCGGTCACAAGCCCCTTGTATCCCTTCAGCACATTTGAAACTGCTCTTGATTTGTGGGGAACCCAAAGTGTCCCGCCGACTCTTCTCGGAATACGGTGGGACTCTCCGAGCGCATCAAAAGCTTGTTCGAGGTTGCTCCTGTTGAGGGCTCGGTGTGGCTGTTGTCAGTTGAACCATCGCATATGAGGGACACAAACTTTGCTTCGGCAACCGTCTCTTTGATTTCATCCCTTTGTGCCTGAACAATGTGATGGATAATCATTACACACTGCTTGTCGTTTCTGTAGGTTTTGCCAATGTGTATCCCTTTCATGTCATCCAAGGTACACATCCACACAAAGTCTGTATATGGTATTGAGTGTCTGAGTGCGTTCCTGAAAAGCTTACACATTTTGTCAAATGTTTCCCAGTTGGTCCATCGTCTTGTCCGCCACACTGACCCTAGGTTGCTCTCTGTTTTCTCTCTTAAAGCCCATTTCATATGGCTTGCAGAACTTGTGAGCTTTGATACTCTCCAATTTAAATGTCGGAAATTAGTGTAATATTCTTGAAACATTTTCGAAATCGTACGAACTTCCCGGCTCCATACGCAATGTTTTCTTTCGAGTTTCAAGGGGTGTCCTCGTTTTATTCAACAAGCCAATGAGCGGCGCTGTTTTTTTGATTCCTAGCTCAGAGTTCAGCAATTACGTTTAACAAATGTTCTCACGTTATTCATTTATATATATATATAATATATTGTGCGTTTTTATTTTATCATATATCATTAGTAAACTGTTTGAAGTCATGGGTCGCAAATCATTGTCACGATTCGCAATTTGGATCGCAGCCGAAAAAAGGTTATGAGCCGCTGATATAAGCATTATTGTGTCAGAGTCTACTCTGACACAATAATACCGTTTTCTCGAAGTTTTTGCTGCGATTGTCAGATTATGTTTTACGTATATTACGCGCACATTACGTTTTACGTTCCGAACAACTGATTTACCCAATAAAAATAGTATAATCTTGACATATTTAGGGTATTTTGAAAACAATATAGGTCTTACGTCCTATTTGTACATAAACGCGTTCCTAAATTTTCTCAAACGCTATTTTTACAAAACGCTGCATATCATGATTATTCCACAAGGCAAAGTCATCCAGTTATCATCCCATATAATCATGCATCGAGAGACAGAAAATGTAGTAGATATTACCTACATACTTTATTTAGAAAAATGTTACCGTGGATTTTGGATCAGTTATACACACAATGCCTCTATGTTTTTTTTACGTACACCAAACAATACTTATTAGCACTTTACAAAGATATTTGCACGGACACAAACTGCTACATATGCACTTAGCCTACCAACATACATCTCGTACTGTCTTTTGATCTAGCACTTGCATGTCTTTAACTTAAATATGTTCTGTATACCACGTTGGGAGTTGTAGTAATGTTTTAGTTACTGTTACAAGTAGGTGGGTGGTTCTCACGTCAGCGGCATATTTATAATGCCCTAGTGATGAGAGTCTCTCGACAGAAATGTATTCTTTTTTACGTTGTCGTTATATGTTTTGTATTTGCTCATTTACTATAAATATGTTCCAGTTCCAGTATTCTAGGGGTCGTAGATTAATCCATGACAGTTTGGCGCTCGAGGTTTAAGCTGTATAAGAGGACCTGCATACAGAAACTGTTTTGCCTCAGCAAGAGGAGGTGTGGGTAGTGGGGTTGGTTGGGGTGAGGGTTTCACCCATCGCCCCCACCAGTCAGCGGTCCTGATATGTGGATTTACGGGATAGTGAGTGAATGAGTTAGTATCAAACGTACAGAATATACGCTTACTCGACTGTCGTCTCTTGTTTGCAGGAAAACGCGACCAGACAAAAAGCGCCGATGCAGGTGTTGTCCTGGGACCGCCGGAGTAGGACCAGTTGTTGCAACAGACGGCTTGTGTCAACCGTCACCAGGTGTTGTCGCGACATTGGTCAACCCGACTGGATCGTGGGAATTTACGATCACGACCAATGTCTAAGGAGGGCCCCACTGTGGCGACGGCGGTCGGTGCTCCATTGACGGCCGGGTGTCACTAGCCCAAACAGACTCGTGCATCGACGCCAGTCTTATCTTGTGTACATTATAAATACTGCGACGGACAACTTAATTACAAAAAAGTTTATTTTGTGAAAACACGGAGCGGTTAAGTCTTCACGGAATCAGCTCACTTGTGGTTTTGAAGATAATTGAGATGAATAATATTATCGATTTGCCGGTAGACTTACTGTAATAGGATTGATGAAATTATGCAATTTTATCAGTTCTATTGGTTGTGATAATAATATATTAGTCTGACAGTATATTTGTTTAGGAGATTGTGGCGTCTTGCGACAGTTACGTCACTTCCGTGCTTCGTCATTGACCGGTCTGGATTTATGCGCGCGTGTGATTGTGGTTCAACGTACAGAATATTGCATAGAAAATGTGTTTGTTTACATTGTGAATGGACAGTTGCTTTCGTTCTTGTATTGATGTTTTACGTGACATAGGCTATAACTGTTGGCGATATTTTACTGTCTGACCTAACCATGAAAACGACCACCCACAGCCGCCAAACTTCTTACACAATATCAATGTTACGGTAATCGCGGAGCTACGGATAGTTGCAGCCGGCGAAGTCGAGTTTTACTTGTTTTGGTTTTGTAACGTAGTGTGTGTATGTGTATGTAAGATATGTGAGCAGTTTGGCGGCTGTAGGTGGTCGTTTTTTTCATGGTTAGGTCAGAAAGTAAAAGATCGCCTAATTAGTATATCTTAATTACTTTGACTATATAGGCTAAATAGTTCTTCTTGTCACTGTTTACATGCACTGGATCTCTCGCTGGCTTATGCGGAATGCATTGTGCAGAGTCGAAATGAATCGAACATGTCAATAAACATTATAATTATTATGGTTGTAATAAAAATTGTCCTGAGTTGTCTTGTTCCCATAACAACTGAGCTGTTGGAAATGTTTGTTCTTCGAATCGAAGTGCAGGTCATCATAATGCAAGACAAGTCCCATGTCATCGGGATGGACGTATATTTTTTTACACGCACGCACGCATGCACACCCCCACACACGCCCACCACACACAAACACGCACACACGCGCACACACGCACACGCACACACACACACTCACACACACACACACACACACACACACACACACACACACACACACACACACACACACACACTTAACGGATGGTTGATGGTTTTGATGACAGTTGAGGTGATGTCAATTTGCCGGTATCCCAACTCTAACAGAACTATGATGAAATGGTACGCATTGTACAGTTTTAGTTTTATCGATCCTACTGGATATGATAAAAGTATCATAGACGCCAGAACCGAGGGGGGGGGGGCTTGGGGGACTGGACCCGCAATATTTTTCATTGTTGGTGGTGGGCTGGGGATAGCATTAACCCCCAATATATTGAGAAGGAGGGCTTAGTTTTGGGTGCAATTTGAGGTTTTTGGGAGCATGAAGGTGGGGGTGTTTGGCGAGCCTCGGGGGTGGGGTGCAAATGGAGGCTTTTTTATAACCTGAATGTGGTTTATTTTGGCAACCCTCAGACAGGAGCGTATTACCATAGAGACAACTGGGGTACGTGCCCCAAGGCCCTGAACTCCCGGGGCACTCAAGTGAAAAAAAAATTCCACAGCCCACAGCTTCGGGTACCTATTCAATGGTTCCAGTGCCATAAGCTATAAAATGAACATATAATTCCTATCTTCTGAGCTGCCGGGGGCCCCACTCGAGGGAGAACATAATTTCTTCCAGGACCCAGAGCTCCCGCGAGCCACGCTCAAGGGATAAACAAATTCACTCCAGGGCCATGAGCTACAGGGGCCCTCAATCAAGACAGAAATTCCTTCATTGCAGAACCCCGAGCTCCCGGGGCCACACCTAAATGAACAACAATTGAGCACTAGAAATACAACGACAATTTAATAACATTGACACAGCACTGTTTACTAACGTGTGCGGACTCCATATACACATAGACCGGGCTGTGCCTAGCTCGTCAGCAAACCCGACATGCAAAGTACCGTCTTTCGGGATTTTCTCAGCAAACATTCATCAACTATTGAAGGTGCTGGATTTTGGTGTGTGTGTGTGTGGCTCACAATCCAAATTTCTCTCAATCCAAATTAATCCATCCTTGCCTTCAAGGGGTGCGATTGAAGATTTATGGAGAGCCTGAAGGTGTTTTGGCGAGCCTCACGGGGAGTACAACAATTGGAGGTTATTCGAAAGTTTACAAAAGTTTGAACGTCATCGCGAAAAACGGATTCCAAAACATCACAAGGCCATGTTCCATCGGTAGATTGCAAAGAAATGGTTAGAACAGCGGTATTTAATTTCGGGGTAATTCAGGCAATGTCGGGGGGCAACACAAGCTTTCTAAAGAATACATTATTTTCAGTAATTAATTCATCACGACAACGCTCTTTTACTAATTACTAACATCCGTGATTTGCAAATTATTAGAAAGACTAATTAAAGATCACAAGCTGGATTTTCTTGACCTTAATTTCTGTGCGCAATTTTAGGTTTTTGAGAGCATGAATTAAAGTGTTTTGGCGACCAACAAGGTGTGCAATTGGAGGCTTTATGGAGAGCTTGGCGAGTCTCAAGGGCTAGGTGCAATTGGAGATGTTTTTGGGGAGCTAGATGGTGTGGTATTTTGGCAAGCCTCGGGGCGGGGTGCAATTGAAGGTAGGGAGACAGCTTCCTGTTACCCCACCAAGTACAAATGCATGCAAACACCCGATGTCAATCTTGTCAAAAGTACCTTGAACATAACCATAACCTTGAAACTAACCCTGAAGTTAACCTAACCTTTTTTGCACATCGGACCAAACATAAAGGGGCATTTGAATGTAAAGAGGTAGCAGCAAGCTCTCTCTTTTCGCGGGCACTTGCGTATTTATTATTATTGGTGTTTAGTTAGAAGCAACAATTGACAGTTGCTCTAGATTACCCTAGACCCGTTACGGAATGCAACAATAAATACAGTTTCGCTGATCCCACTCTCGCTCGCCGTCGTAAACTCGCCTAGAAGAGATTGGGAGGCCCTAGTCTTGCCCGGCTGCGTGATGCCGGGAAACAGAAAGAAATTGAGCCCTACAGTGCTCCCATCTCACGGCGCCTGGATAATCGAGGCTACTGAAGGCCGCAAAAAGTGCCGCCATCTCACGGCGCCTAGGTAACCTAAACTGGTGACACCTGTTTGACAGTACGAATGTTTAACATCTTTCATAAACAAACATAACATCTTATATGATTACCAATTTGGATTTAGGAAGAAGCATTCTGCAAACATGGCTCTTGTGCAACTAGTAGACAACATTTCCACAGCTATAAATAATGGTGACTACTTACTAGGAGTTTTTCTTTACTTCAGTAAAGCTTTCGATGCAGTTGACCATAAAATTTTACTTAATAAACTAGAACATTATGGCATAAAGTATATGTCCCAGTCTTCGTATACTGCATGTGCGCCTACATGGCAGCCTATTAGACAGTCTCGTGTATTACCTATGATTTTGATGTCTTAAGACTATTATGCCATTTTGTACACACTATGCCATGAAGGTACAACGAAGGAGGTGTGAACACAGCCTCACGCCGAACAAGGGACCTCCAATTCGCCCTTGTTAATCCATGTTCTGCGCGGAATAAGACAGCGGACATTAGTGACTATGTTGTGACTAATGACATTGACGTCGTTCTGATGACAGAGACTTGGCTAACATCTGGTGATGCGGTTAAACGTGCGGAACTGACGCCCGGTGGCTATAATTTGAAGGACAATCCAAGACCGTCCGGCAGAACTGGTGGCGGGGTTGGTATTCTTCTCAAGACAGGGATTCAGTGCAAAGGGGTGTCATCTGGCGAACTCAATTCATTTAAGTATGGTAATTATGAGCTATTATGTCAAAAGACGAAAGTTGATGTGCATGTCATATACCGACCACCATACTCGGGAAAACATCGTATTACAACTGCTACTACATATTTGTCGCATGCAGTTCAAACCCCTAATTCACTCCTGATAGCTGGTGATTTTAACATTCATATGGATATTGACACAGAAGCTGATGCAATTAGAATGTGTGATGTACTTAGTATGTATGACTTAACGCAGCATGTTACAGTTCCAACGCATGTATCTGGTCACACTCTAGACTTAATTATTACTAGGTATAATCGTGAACTTCTGCTTAATTACCCCGTGGCTGATTATATGGTGTCGGATCATATGTTTGTGTGTTATAGAGTAAACATGTCCAGACCTCCCTTAGAGACACGTACGATATCGTACAAGAAACTGAAACAAATCGATAATAGTGCTTTTAGTAACGACCTGAAGGATATCACTAATGCACTATTAAATATCACGGATATCAATCAGCTAGTTGGTGACTACAATTGGGAACTGAGACAGTTGTTGGATAGGCCCGAGCCCATCAAATCCAAAACTATTGTTGTGAGGCCATTGGTACCATGGTTCGACGATGAACTCAAATCACTGAAGTCGCAGAGAAAGAAGGGAATTCATCTGGACGCGGGATAAAAATCATGAAACTCTGCTATCATTCCACCGTGCTCGGAACAAATACGTCAATGTACTGAATACCAAACGAACTGACCATCTCTCTAACTTAATTTTAGAAGCTAAGGGTGATTCGAAGAAATTATTTTCCCTCATAAACACCCTGTTTGGTAAAAAGCAAAGTGCTCCACTACCTGATCATGATTCTGTGGAAAACCTTCTAAATGAATTTGGCAACTTTTTTAGTGATCAAATAGATGCTATCCGAACGAACATTGGTGTTACTGAACCAACATATATACCATTCAGAGAGAGTGTGTGTGTGCTAACTTAGATACATTTGCGGTGGTCTCCGAAGATGATGTGCGCAAGTTGGTTATGAAATCTAAAACAACCAGCTGTGCTCTTGACCCCATGCCAACCAAATTGGTTAAAGAGTATATGGAGGAATTACTGCCACTCCTCACACACATCATCAATCTCTCTATTGCTACTCGGGAATTCCCACGCGAGTGGAAGACTGCACTTGTAGTGCCGCTGCTTAAAAAAGCAGAATTGGATCATATTAAAAAAAAACTATCGTCCTGTATCGAATCTCCAGTATGCGTCAAAACTAACTGAGCGTTCTGTTGTAAACCAACTTTGTCTTCACTTAGACTGTGGATTCCCGTTGCCACCTTGTCAGTCTGCTTATAGAGCAGGGCATTCTACAGAAACCGCTCTAGTTAAGGTCCAGTCTGACATTCTTCTAAACATGGATCAACAGAAGGTAACACAACTGGTTTTAATTGACTTGTCGTCGGCTTTTGATACAGTGGACAACAACAGTTTGTTAAATATCATGAATCGCTCTTTTGGAGTATCAGGCACAGCTCTAGGTTGGTTCTCCTCTGATCTCCAATCAAGGACGCAGCGTATTTCTATCAATGGTACAGTTTAAACTTGATCAGGGAGTACCACAAGGCTCATGCCTAAGCCCTGTTGAATTCACAGAGTACTCTAGCCCTGTTTTCTCTGTCATTGATCAGCATGGGAAGCTGGGGCATGCCTACGCCGATGATCATCAGGTTTACTGTGGTTTCTAACCTGATTCTATGGACAGTAACCGTGAGTCCATGGAACGATGCATCAGAGATATCAATAGCTGGATGCAAGGCATGAAAGTCAAAATTAATAACTCCAAAACGGAGTACATTTTAATGGGCACTCCGCAACTACTAGCAAAATGCACCAACACGGCCATTAACATCGGGGGCTATGAGGTACATGCACTGAATTGTGTGCGAAATTTGGGCGCTTATTTTTATAAACACATGTCTATGGAAGAACAAGTCAAGTTCAAATGTCGGACAGCTTATGCACAACTTTATTGCATCGGAAAAATCAGAAAATATCTTGATCAACAGAGTACAGAGAAACTGATACATGCTCTGGTCCACAGCCATATTGACTACTGTAATGCCCTTTTGATCGGCTTACCAAAATACCTTATACGGAAATTACAAATGGTTCAAAACACCGCAGCCAGAGTGTTGTGCAGAATCGGCAAATATAACCATACCACTCCAGTACTAAAGTCATTTCACTGGTTGCCGGTGGAATTTCGCATTAAATATAAGATTTGCTTACTGACATTTAATTCATTACATGGCCATGGACCAGAATATATGTTGGAAATGCTGACTCCTAGAAGCATCCATTACGGTCTAAAATCGCAGGATGATCTTAAACTTGATGTACCAAGGACAAAAAAAACTCTGGTTGATCGTGCTTTTAAATTTGCTGCACCGAAACTCCCTTCCCAAAGATATTCGCAACTGCAACAATGTCAGTGTTTTTAAGAGCAAACTGAAGACTCACTATTTTAGAATGGCATACAATTAACTTTTTAATTTTACTAATTTAAATAGTTTTATACTTGTTAGATAATTATATAAAATATGTTCGATATTTCTATTGAAATTATACATTTTATCATTTTATAGTTTTACCTTTTTATATCAATATTTGTATTATGTTGAATGCTTGTGTTGTTTTAACTTTCTACTGTGCCATTTGTTGTACTGTACAGCACCATAGAATATTATTGTATAAATATGGTGCTATAGAAATCAATAAACATTTACATTTACGTTAGACGAACAGCACTTGCCTGGCTGGAAAGTTATTTGTCTAATAGAGCGTAGTATGTTTTATTTGATGGAATAAATCGAACATTCAGTCTACATGCTGTGGTGTCAGACAGGGATCAATAATATGCCCACTGTTATTCATAATCTATATTAACGATATTGTTAACGTATCAGATATCCTATTTCCTATTATATTTGCTGATAATACAAATGTTTTGTCAATGGTAACAGTCTTAGCGAGCTAGAAACTGTGATGAATCATGAACTGCAAAAATTGGTTATTTGGTTAAAGAGTAATAAACTATCTTTAAATATCAGTAAAACACATTTTATTGTCTTCAAGTCAGTAAATAAAAAGGTTTCCAATCCAATTGTCATCCTTATTGATGGACTACAAATTACTCAAGTAGAAAACAAAAAATTCTTAGGAATTTTAATCGATGCTAATTTGTCCTGGACTTTTCATATACAGTATATAAAATCTAAAATAGCCAAAGCCGTTGGAATTATAAGTAAAGCTAGAAAAACCCTGAGTAGATCATCCTTTGTAACATTATACTATACATTTTTATATCCACATTTAACGTATTGTGTCGAAGTGTGGTGAGGAGCATATAATACACCTCTTAGTTCTTTATTCAAATTACAAAAGTATGCAATTCGGTTAATCATGTCAGCTCCATACAGAGCGCACACAGACCAACTCTTCAAGAAGCTGTCGATTTTATCAATAAGAAAAATCTACGAATACACGGTTGTGCTGTTTATGTACAAAATCGTTAAGAATATGTTTCCGTTAGTTATGACAAGGATGTTCATTAGAAATAACGAACTACACGAACATAGGACACGCAACGCAGAATTACTACATGTGCCGATTTCAAAAAGTAATGTATTATATAAAACCATTAGATATCGAGGTGTTAAATTATGGAACTATATGGCGACAACAGTGGATTGTAATTGTAATTATGCATTAGCAACGTTTAAACGTCAACTTAAAATTTTTTTGCTAGTAAATAATATTAATGACTTATATAAATAGCATTCTATGTTGCTATTTTAAATGAAGTATTCATGAAAATAGTACTGTTGTGATTCATGTTTCTGTTTTTCTTCTTTCTTCAGTCACAAAAATTGTTATCTTGCACCATGAAATTTACGTATGTATCACATGTATTGTGAGGGCTAATCAGCCACTCGTGGCTTTATACCCTCATTACAGAAACCGTGGCAATATATGTATGTAATTGATTGGAATGTATCACAGTTTCTGTATTAAACAATTATACATTATATGTATAACACAACTATAGAACCATGATAATGTACTTGTATGTTGCATGGAGTCTGTGAATAAAGCAATGATTATATTATTAACATCACGCCATAAAACATAAATAACCAAGTAACTACGCAACCCGCGCGATCACATGACCAACCATCACATGACTAAATCGTCAGCGTTAAAACCGTGGCTGCGACGGTTTCATTGTCAGAAGATGCATACCACGGTATTCTTGTCGTTTCTCGTCGTTCTCTCGGTCCGCAGTGTGACACTTTCTCCCACGAAGGGGGCTCCAGGACCGCCCGTCATCTTGGGTAACTAGTTGTGTTGACATTTTATAATGTTTCACCATTACTTGGCGTGTTTTGGGAAAGTGCGACATAACGCACTCGGTCACCCTCGGTGCAGCTGTCCTTGCTCGCGTTGTCTGCGAGTGCCAATATTCTGTAAGTGGGAATCCAGTGTTCATATTGTGGCGGAACTTGCTGATGTTGTTGAGTGCAGCTTTTTATAAGTTCTACAATTACTGGCAGCCACGTTTGGCACGCGGATTCAAATAGAATATTTCGCAAGAAACTTCAATTTCAGCTTGGGCCAAAGCTTGGCAGCCATAATTTCAGAACAGTATTTATTTTTTTAATAATTCGTTATTAATTTGTGCACTGTTTTGATTATCACTAGATTAGTAGTTATGCCATGAAAATATGCCAATAAAATCCATCGCAAATATAGCCTTAGTAGTAGAGTAAAACAATGTTGAGTGTGGCAGTGCACTGCAGACACTGGTAGTGGTTTTAAAACATAGAACTCTTAATCAAGAAAAACCTGTTTCTTTAGCCTTTTACTTGCATTTTGAAGCTTGGGCAATTTTGGTCACACCATGTTGCAAGCTTTGAACAATTCACTGAACTGTATAAATTCTGGATATAAATTTATAAAATGACAGTGCAAGACCAGTGGATATGTGTGAACTTAGCCTGTAATTTGCTCAGTGATTTGAGTATGGCTAAAAGCTTCCCAGAGAAGTCTAGATAGTGTCAGGATTGTCCAGATGGCTCAGTATTATTCTATATAAAAATACTTTAAAACTAATTTACAAACCGTCTCATCTTATCACTTAGATATCCGTGTTGTCTCAGCCAGTAATTCATTCTGACATTCGTTGTCAGTCGGTGATGCATCACTTCTAGTGAGAATGGTGTGGTCTGTGTCACTTGGAATGTTGTAATCTTGTTTTTAAAGTATAAAGTAGATCCCAGCTCTATGGAGCCTAATCAACACTGACCCAAGCAGCATAATGAGATGGGGCACGGTGTGAGATGTTTTTTTGTGATATAGGATTGAGGCAGTACATTTTAAAATATTTTGAGGTAGAGTTAATAATTAGATAATGATGTATAATTATGTATTCATTCCTTTTCTCAATCTCAATGTCGTTCATCATATTCCCTCTCATTCCAGCCACTGAATGCAGATGTAGCTGGCAATTTCTTGGAAACATCTGGCATTTTAGATATGAAACAATTGGTGCAAGATCAGTTGAAAAAATATGGTGAAGTAGATAGTAACAGAGAAATATATAGCATTTTGAGCTGAAACATAACAGACCCATATAAAAAACAATGATCAAGCAATGTTATCAATCTCGTATTTAGGGAGCCTCCTTTTGGAAGTTAAATAAAAAAAATTAAGTTGGTCTATAACCTGTACGTTACATTTCAGCATGGAAACTAAGTGGCTAAGCTTGGCATCCCTTTTGAGTAATGCCAATTTTAATATACCATACCATAGAAATATCCAACTGTATGGAAAAATCTATATATTATTGTTCAGTTTGTTGTTACTTATATAGACTTTTAAATACAAAGAACAGCTGACATTCTTGTACCAGTATTGCTGACATAACTTTATTTAACCGTTTCAGTGACAGCCAAAATTGCGATGATGTACAAGAAGTGCCAAGCCTTTTTTTGAGACTTGCACACGGTTCTACACTTGTATTATTAGGCGCTTAGTGTTCAAATGTCACCAACTAAACTACATTTCCTGAAAGGGCAGATAATTTTCTATTTAGTTCTAAAACTGCAATAGTTAGACGACACAGCATACTTACTGTCACTAATATATGTGCTTAGACTGTCATCCGACGTGTTTTGCATAGTAAACATGAAATTTTTTTTTTTTTTACGACTTCCGGTTTATTTTTGCATAAAACTAGCACAAATCTAAGCATAATTGTAAAACCAGCAGCCAAACACCTCCCTTTTGTAATGATTAATCTTATTGGTCCATTTAAAATGGTGTCAATGCCAGTACATGTTGCAAAACGAAATCGATGCACTTGGCAGCGTGGCATGTCTTGGCAAAAACAGTCATCGGCGGAATTGTCTCTGTGACACTGAAACGGTTAAATGACCCAGTTTGTCTTCCCTGGCATGACCAGTCACAACCAGTCATATGACAATGCAACTATCAGCACTTTGTTTACTTAGCCAGGTGGAATGCTAGCCAGTCTGTGCAGGAGTTCTTAGAATTATGTAACATTTAGGTGACCTATATTTGTGTCAGAGGAAGATGCAAGTTGCCAAGAAAGTGTCACTTTGCACATTCAATGCACACTCTTGTTTTGATGGTGGTTTTGTTGTGTCCACTGCTAAACTAATTAGTTACATTAGCAAAGGAGCAGAGTAGATTAGATATAAAAAAGTTTTCATTTTCACAAAGTGTTTTGTATAGAATTTAATCAGGCTTTAGAACAGTGGTTTTGTATACAAGTATGGTTGATGGGATGGTGCTGCCATCTCTGGTATGTATTGTCGTGGAGGTATACGCTGGTGCCCTCTGGCGATTAAGGCGTGTAACGTTTTAACTGCCGACGAGTCAGATTTAATTAATTTCATTTGTAGCGTACACCGCTAATTCTACGGTTAGGTATACCAAATTTGGTACCTGTAGAAATGATTTAACATGACTGATAATATGGTGACCTATCAAACTACTTATGTTGTAGTTATAAAAAGATTATATTATGAACTTATAAAAGTTGTTTACAGAAATGTAGGTGTGAAAAACACTAGGGTCACACGGAGCTTATGAATAGAGTGCGTGTTTTATTAAAATTATGGATTAATTCATGAGAGTTGGGATGTACGATGAATATTGTGGTATCCGGCTCGATACAGGGAATCCAGTGATATTAATTATGTAAGTAATTCACGTAAGTTAAAGATTGAATGAGCACTTATATAGCCATACGTTTAGCTCGCAAAATCTATTTTAAACTCAGCGAGTTGAATGGATTGCTTCGAAGTGTGAATGGTTTCGGGAGCCAGTTTCTGAAGCGACTTTAATTTGTATTAAGTGTTGTAATTGGTCAGACTAACTTCCGGTCGTCAAGTTATATAAGGGACGGACGGCCATTCGTGGCCAGACGAACATTTGAGCAGAAGAAAGTGTTGCACTCTCGTCTCCAGGAATTGGGCTGAAACGTGTGTCCGCCCAACGCCTGTAGTAAATACTTCTACGATTTCAACAGTACTGATTAGTTGTGAGACGCTGCACTTCTCACGCGTTGAAGAAGACTGAGCGATAACCGACTGCAGTTCCTGTTTTGATGTGATCTTCGAATGCAAGGCCACCACCGTTTCGTCTGCTAGCTGTCGTAACACAGACTCCGTGACAGACCTTCTCGACATCGCCGATGTCGTGACATCGATTCCGTGTTGTCGCCTGGTGATTCGCGTGGGATCGACAAGGCAAATCTACCGTCTACTTGATCGCCCGATTCGCCTGCTTTCATCTACGTGAATTCGTTCGCCGAGCGACTTTCGACTTCGTCCTGACATCTCGCCGAACGCGACCGATGCGAACGTTGACTTTCACGCATCACGAGACATTCATTGGTTACAGTTCATAGACTTTACAACGGTGTATACCCGTCTTCATGTAAGTGACCAGCTGTTTAAATTGTCTCCCATGTAATTTCGTATTTGGATGCATACTCGTCGAGTACAATGTATGGTGTTATAAATATAATGTCATAGCAGAGTAACGGTTGGCCTACTATCACTGAACCGCTTTTGTTTATTGTTGATGTATTAAATGGGAATGCCAGTTGGCTTCTCGTACATACATATCTGATGTCACGTTATGTCTCTCGTTCACTCCGGATCCTAGTGCACCTGAACCTATAACTTGCTATGTCAAATCGGGTACCGCCAATTTATTAATTTATTAATACTTACACTTGATTGTGTGGGTCCTAGTAGCGTGAATATGTTTAAAAATAAAATCGACACACCTCAGACGGGCGGGATATACATAGATAAAAGGGTCGGACTCTCGATAAGCCAAAGGGCTTCCTTGTCCACCTGCCACCTAGAGTTAATTCTCTGGGTGGCAATCTTGTTAAATCTTGTTAAACTCTCCATTTTTTAAACTGACACAAATCTAAGACAGAGGTGCTTAGTCTATAAGAGTATTGCTTTGTGATACTTATAATGTCAGGTCAATTGTAGTAGCATTTTACATGATCACTGTCAATTTCCTAAGGGACACACAACATGTGGCTATGATGCTATCATTTCTTATGTTTTGGAACATTATTATTAAATTGTGCATTATAAAATTAAATCTGCTTACAATAACTTCCAAATAACTATTTGGTGTAGTGTGCTTTAAAACGATGAAACAAACGAATATTAGTAAAACTGACATTCAACTAATTCCAGTTTTGTTCCAAAGACAATGACATATAAACACTTTATAAAAGAAAATAAATAATGGATGAGAGGCAGATTAACAACACACGTTGCTGAACAGAAAACATTGTAAAACTATAATTTAATGTAATACTTTTATTAATTTACAAGTGAAAGTATGTGTATAATAATGACCGGATTGTGACATCATCCATGTTTGTCCTTTGTCCAGTTCCTGGTGATGGGGGCAGTCAGTTTGAGGCGAAACTGGACAAACCGAAGGTGGTTCACATCTGGTGCGATCGCAAGACTAGCAACTGGTTCCCAATGTGGCTCAACCTCGAGCTGTTGGCCCCCTACATCCTTGATTGCTTTGTCGACAACATGAAGTATGTTCGTCTTTGTTTGTTGATATATAACTTGACAACATAAGGAACATACCATTTAATTAATGTATTGATAACTCCCAGTAAGTGCAGTGTCAATATATATGGATTAATAGATCATGAAATAGGTGTCATATGGTAATTTGTTTTTGATAAAGTTTTTAATCTCTGTGTACACTGATTTATATAGTCACTGTGGCATTATTACATATCTGCTCGTTGATGTGTGTTAAACTTATGTTGATACTTTTTATTTAAGTTTTAAGATATTGTGGACACATACAAGTGTATAGCTGTTTATGGTCATAATATATTGATCAGTTAAATGATTTGTGGCTGTGCTAAGCAGTATATACAAAATAGGAATTAGAGTGTCTTGCTAGCTACCTAATCAGTGCACATTCTTAGATATGACGAGTTTATTGTGAGTTGATGAATGAGTTTCTGTAATGCTAAATATAGTGTTCTTAGATAAAAGTCAACCACTGTACAGACATATTTCCATACACACAGACCAATTTGGTATGTAAAATATAATGTTCTTGATTACGTTTATTATTAAACAACCTGCGTCTGGAGTTCAACTTGAGATGTTCCCGACACTGTCCCTATGAGTGAGTTTGTTTGCCATCAGACTGGTGTACAACAACGAGACGAGACTGACATCCAACATGGCTGGTGTGGACATCCGTCAGCCCGGCTTTGGCAACACATCGACGGTGGAGTGGCTCGACTCCAGCCAACTCGGTCCAAGTGAGTCTCAGTCGTGTACCATGATATCTCAGATGTACGGCATACATTACATCTGGCATGTCAATGTCATAATTCGTGTTGGGGTCTTAAACATGTATGGCTGCATCAGTGACCTTGAATTATAATGTGACTGTTATACACGTACAAATGATACGTTATATTAAAATACTAACTTGGAGGCAGTATGAATGCATCTCCTGCAAGGTGCCGAGGTGCTCACTTCTCTGAGTCCGCTCAATTCTTTCTCTGTCCACTCACTTCTCTCTATGTCCACTCACTTCTCTCTATGTCCACTCACTTCTCTCTGTGTCCACTCACTTCTCTCTGTATGTCCACTCACTTCTCTCTGTGTCCACTCACTTCTCTCTGTGTCCACTCACTTCTATCTGTGTCCACTCACTTCTCTCTGTGTCCGCTCACTTCTCTCTGTGTCCACTCACTTCTCTCTGTGTCCACTCACTTCTCTCTATGTCCACTCACTTCTCTCTGTGTCCGCTCACTTCTTTCTGTGTACACTCACTTCTCTCTGTGTCCACTCACTTCTTTCTGTGTCTACTCACTTCTTTCTGTGTCCACTCACTTCTCTCTACGTCCACTCACTTCTCTCTGTGTTCACTCACATCACACAAAGATGGTTATTTAGAGTTATTCATTTTGTTAGTGAACCAATTGAGTAGTGAACTATTCTCCAGAGGATGACCTTATGTTTGATTGACCAGGTTTATTATTGCAATGTTAAGGTAGGGTAACAACAGCAGAAACTAAATAGTCAATGGGGAGGAGTTTTAGATTAAAATATGGGGATCAAAAGATCGGCGCTCATCTAAGCGATGTCCAATTTACTTTAGGTAGACAGTGCAGCTGATGGCATACGGGTGAAAGTAGTCCCACTGATGGCATACGGGTGAAAGTAGTCCCGCTGATGACATATGGGTGAAAGTAGTCCCGCTGATGGCATACGGGTGAAAGTAGTCCCACTGATGGCATACGGGTGAAAGTAGTCCCGCTGATGGCATATGGGTGAAAGTAGTCCCGACTGACAGACATCAAGATTTTTACCCATCATTTAATCAAAGGTCAATTCCTTTGATATAGAATCTATAAAATGGTGATTGCTTAGACCAATTTCCTGTACTTTCCAGCGTCCTACTACTTCCACATTGCACAGGCCATGGTCGAATGGGGCTACACTAGGGATGTGAACATTCGCGGCGTGCCTTACGACTTCCGCAAAGCTCCAAGTAAGTGGGGGGTGATTAAAAAAATGCACTGTTCAGAGTGTGCTGTGATATTTTTGTAAAAGCACCCAAATGGGTATGACAAAACAGCCCAGTCGATAGTTTATATTCCTTGCGTTGGCAATGATTATTACGTAATTATATCAAAGAGAGAAGTATTAAAAACAAAAACAATCTGAATAATATTATTTAAAAAATCTATTTTTTTTATTACACAACTATAAATTTGAAACTCGCTGCAACGTTTCAGCCACACTCAGCAGTCTTCATCAGGAACTGTCCTTTCTCTGCTCCCCAGTGAGCAGGCGTCCCACACATGACTCGGTCAGTATCCTCCTGGTCGCAGTTCATTGTTGGTTTTGTCTTTTGGATCCAGATGGCCTGCTTTATCCAGTGTGCACATCTGTCAATTTAAAAATATTCTTCCAACTTAATGAACATTTACTATTTTATAAAGTATAAAATGTAGCATTTCTAGAGACATTTGTGGAAATAGTTAAATCACGATTTCAAATTCAATTGGAACCTTCTGAGCTAAAAAAACTGAGAATGTATTTAACTGTGCACGTGACATGGAGGGGGTTTTGGGCTGATGTCTACAATTTATCAGTGCCAAAATATAATTGTGGAATTCTGCTCTTTCCATATGAAATTATTGTTTAATGGTTTTAAATTACCATAATGACTGTATGTATGGGACACTTAAAAATAATTAAATTATCAGCTGTCCCAAAACATTTGGTGTCCCATACATATGGTCACTATGGTAGGCCATATTAGCCGGGTTAAAATAAAATAACCACTTTGTGTCAATGAAAGTAAGTGCATTGTGAAAATTAAAATAACCACTGGAATTTAAAATAAATACATTTTGTACATTTAACACTGAAATAACGTTAGTTTGTTCGGATGAGATGGGTGAGTTGATGGTTGATGTTGTCTTAGATGAGATGGTTGAGTTGATGGTTGGTATTGTCTTTCAGATGAGATGGGTGAGTTGATGGTTGGTGTTGTCTTTGAGAAATAGGAGGGGTGAATTGATGGTTGGTGTTGTCTTATGATGAAACGGGTGAGTTGATGGTTGATGTTTTCTTTGATGAAATGGGAGAGTTGATGGTTGATGTTTTCTTTGATGAAATGGGAGAGTTGATGGTTGGTGTTGTCTTTGATGAAACGGGTGAGTTGATGGTTGATGTTTTCTTTGATGAAACGGGTGAGTTGATGGTTGATGTTTTCTTTGATGAAATGGGTGAGTTGATGGTTGGTGTTGTCTTTCAGATGAGATGGGTGAGTTGATGGTTGGTGTTGTCTTTCAGATGAGATTGGTGAGTTGATGGTTGGTGTTGTCTTTCAGATGACATGAGTGAGTTGATGGTTGGTGTTGTCTTTCAGATGAGATGGGTGAGTTGATGGTTGGTGTTGTCTTTCAGATGACATGAGTGAGTTGATGGTTGGTGTTGTCTTTCAGATGGGATGGGTGAGTTGATGGTTGGTGTTGTCTTTCAGATGGGATGGGTGAGTTGATGGTTGGTGTTGTCTTTCAGATGGGATGGGTGAGTTGATGGTTGGTGTTGTCTTTCAGATGACATGAGTGAGTTGATGGTTGGTGTTGTCTTTCAGATGGGATGGGTGAGTTGATGGTTGGTGTTGTCTTTCAGATGGGATGGGTGAGTTGATGGTTGGTGTTGTCTTTCAGATGACATGGGTGAGTTGATGGTTGGTGTTGTCTTTCAGATGAGATGGGAGACTTGATGAAGAAGATGAAGACTTTAGTGGAGCAGACATACACAATGAACAACGCGACTCGAGTGATCCTGATGGGTCACAGCATGGGCTGTCCCGTCCTCCTCTACTTCCTTCGGCAACAAACCCAGGCCTGGAAGGACAAGTACATCTGCTCCCTGGTCACCCTCGCAGGCCCCTGGGGCGGGGCGGTGAAGACCCTCCGACTCATAGCATCAGGTTGGTGCCTCATCCAGTCATCCTAAACCCCGCAGTCAGGCGGCATTTTGAAAACCACAGAACAGTTTAGTTGGCCAGACTATGTTATTTGATAAATTAAGCTTGCAAAATTACAGGTTGCCAGGTCTGGCCAGTGGAATAATAAACATTTGGCACATATATAATTTTTGATTTTTTGCGCTGTGTTATTTTAAAATTGCATGTTATGTGAAAAAAGAAACTAACTTAGTGTCATCTTGTTATTATTTAACTGCACGTGACATGTCACAAATATATGATGATAATAGTAGTAAGTCTGAATTGTGGATCACTCGAGATAAAACATTTTAATCTGTGTTTCAGGTGACAACCTGGGCGTGTTTGTCGTCAACCCCCTGTCAGCCCGCCCCGAGCAGCGGTCGATGCCGAGCTCAGCGTGGCTGATGCCGTACAACACATTCTGGAATGCCTCCGAGGTCTTGGTCAGTGGTCCCCATGGCAACTACACTGTCAACGACTACAAGCGCTTCTTCGACGACCTAGCGTACCCAGATGGCTATCACATGCGCCAGGACACGGAGAAACTTGTCGACCCACTGGCGCCGCCTGGTGTCGAGGTGTACTGCATCCACGGAAAGAACGTGAAGACGCCCGCATCATTCCACTACAGCAAGAAGCAGTGGTTCAACTACCAGCCGGACGTGGTCTGGGGGGACGGAGACGGCACTGTCAACATCCGCAGTCTCAACGGCTGTCTGCGCTGGCAGGGCAAGCAGAAACAGAAGATCACACACAAGGAGTTTGCAAACGTCGACCATCTCGGCATGCTCGACAACAAAGATGTGAACAATTACATCAAGACAATTTTGCATAACTGAATGGTTATGCTTTGGAGTATTCGAGGTAATGTGTGACCCGCCACAACGAACCGGGTATGAAGTTGCACAGGCCTATTCTGCAGCCGAGCCAAAAATAGCTGTGTGTAGGCATGTCCCATTAATTATGATTTTAGAAAAATCCATACTTTATAATCTCATCTGTTAATGTCCGTTTTGTTTTTCTTGCCAAATAATCCAAAACTAATGGAATTTGTTTCCACTGTGCGGGTTTGGAGTCGTTGTGGACACCTACTAAATGTGGTGTGCATTCAGATAAAACCTGCAAGTTCCTGTAGATGTTCTCTCTAGAAGCAATACCAGAGGTGGTAGTGCATGACTGGGGCATTGTAAATCCACAAAATATTTTACGACTTGGTTGACAACATATTTTGTCGTAAATCAAACCTGCGTTCAATAAAATATGGCTAATGCGGTCACTTTTAGTGCTGGAAGAAGCCTTAATCTGATCATTCTACGACAGTGTCTTCGGTCTTGCCTTTGGTGTATTATATATTGTTAAAGAAAAACTGATTTGTAACTGGAGTATCTTCTGTAAAAATTATTGACATTTTGTTATTGTTAAATATGTGGTAGAGAAGTTTGAAGCTCAAGTGACAGTGGTGTGCGTAAAACTGTTCACCTGGGGGAAACGGTGTGGTAAATCTGGTGGGTATAACAGTATCCAGAGGTGGTTTGGTGAGTTCCGAGTTATCTCATCTGTATTTTCTATGATATTGCAAATGTAACCTGATCCCCTGGCTGTTTGTCAAGCCACTCTTGTGCAAAATCTGTATAAGAATTGGCTTCTGTAACTACATATTTTCATTGGCTCATCCTCAGACAGTGTGTTGTATCATGATATAGAAAACATATCATTCCTGAAGTTGGCATGATTCAAGGAAATGCAATGGTTTTCTGAAACTGAAAGCCTAATTCTGATGAACATTGTTATATAACACACCCGAAAGAACAATGTAAAGTTAAATCTCCAACCTCAGCTGATTTAACCCATCATGAATCACAGTCATAGGCGTTCAGTTTTGTAGTATCTTTTTAGAGTAATATGCATGTAAAAGACCACATAAGTTAGAAACAATAAAGAATATACTTGATCAAGCTCTAGCATAATAGACCAGAGCCATGTCGGTCATTTGTTTGCCATCTGGTCAGCCATTGTTTTATAGTTAGTACAATGGTTTCATAAAAAGAAAATAACATGTTTAGTAAGAAAATAGCATGTTATAGAGAGTAGCAGACAGGTTCAATTTTTGTGTGTGAATTTTATCAAAAATTGGATTGAGAAAAATGCCTTGGTTAATCTGATGCAGAAACATAGAAAAACAGTGGTGAGTACATGTCATTAAAGTCAGTATGATAGTACGTGTTTTGCAGTGATGTTGGAATATCCTAGTTGATGTTATCTCACACTTGTTGTGGTATTTTGCTGACATGTTACTGTTTTGCCACGTATTTTGGACTGCATAATGGCCACGTCGGTGGTGCACAGATGTTATGTAAATACTGATCTACTTTACTCGATGAATGATCAGCCGTCAGCAATTATATGCAAACAGTGTGTAACATAATTATTAGTAATTATACAGAGTCCAAAATTAGCAGTGGTCCGAAACAATCCAAAAACGTGTAGAACACGTATTTTAGAATGACGTTAAATTGTTGATAATTCCTCGCATGTCTACAGAAAATATTGTGGTCAAATGAAAAATGTAATATCGGTAGCTTATTTCTCAGTGTACGTCTGTCTACCTGGTAGGTCAAGTTGATAATGATTGCTTAACATAGTTAGACATGTTGATTTACCTGTATTACAGTAAACAAATTTAAGTTGACTGTTTATGTTAATTTTGGACTGGTTTATTTAATAAATTATTACTACTAATCTAGAATGTGCAATGCAAACTGGTTTTTCAAAATTGGCAAGATTTCTGCAGGCAGTTACAAGCCAGTTGTGCCATTATCCTGCCAGCCGTTGAATATCGGGTTCTGTTTTAACTGTATTTACGTATGATATAATAAAGTTCAAACAGGCAGTGTGCATATGTTTGTGTTTTTTCCATTCTGAATCCCAGTGCATGACTATAATTGGCTGAAAGACGTCATTTGGATATTCTTGTCACAAGTGCCAACAGAATAGGGGGTAAATGTGGTTTATTTTGTGGCACAATGATTGTCAGTTTGTGCAGGGAATGTACTGCCCAACCAAGACAACTGTATTGTTTATTAATAAATTATAAAAAATGCAACGTTTGTTTCATTTTACTTTAACTGTAGTGTAGACCGTGGCATTGTTGAACATCTCATATTTTCATTCAGCGCCATTTTGTTGGAAACAAATCTCGACGTTTTTGTTGATAAAATTGTCATCAGTTCAGGGCATACTTACCAGTATCTAGATATAAATTTTGGCACATTGTAAACAGTTTCTCCTTCCCTGGTGCTTGAGTCTGTTCACTTCTATATTCATTTGCTTCTTGGACCATTTGCCTCATCTCCCAATAATGATGTTATATTTTATGAGGAAATCTGTGTTTGAATATCCTCTTGTTACTGTTATGAAGATCAGACAATGATGTTCACTCCATGTTGCTTTAGTTCACTCAGCTGTTATATATAAATGAGCTATAGCCAGTGACGGATATAGGTAAACAAATGAACAGGTCTGCCAGGTTACATGTAAAACGTAAGGAATAGATACTGTTCTATGTAAGATGTTATATAATTATTGAATATAAAACACACATAATATATAAAGGTTTATTTCAAATGATCATGTACATGTCTTTCCCCCGTTTTAGGGCACTCACACGGTGTCTGAGGGGATATATCGCCATGATTCTTGTGTCAACGCTGATCATGAAACGAGACAAGTCTTTGGCAGTTTCACGGCTTCAATGTACATTTATCTGACTTTCTACTACACCAAATCTCGACTAAACAGTCATGTTACTTTAAGTGCACACACAAACACACACGTTACACTGTTACTGATTCTAGTGTAATAACACTCTGATTAATGTGAACTGCTAAAACGACACGCTACGATAAACTACTATTTACATGAGCACATCCTGCAGAACGAGTTAAATATTAATTCATAAGTTCCCCGAACCAACGCTGTGTGATTGACTGCAACAATTAGGAACTATCAATAAGAACATTGTCTCACCGCTGCTGCTATTTACAAATGTTGGCAAAGACGGAGCAAACATTAAATGCATTTCTCGCTCTTGTGAAAGTCACTAGCGCCGAGCAACATTTCTTAGTCTTAACTTGGAAATGTTTCTCCATATTTTAAATCCAGACATCCCCATCATCTATTCCTTCACAACAAATATTATATGCTTAACATTAGATGAACAGCTTACGGTCTAAACAGATGATTAACGTGAAGTTAACATGCCGATTCTAGTAGATCAAGCAAACTACGGTTGTAATCTAGCATAAATTATTGCATAAATACATCAGTTTTTTTTATCGTACAGTGACCTAACCAATGTCACAAATTACATTAAATTTTGGTTCAGATTACATTGTTTCTGCATCACGCTAAAATGTAAGCATTTTGCACTGGTTATTTGATAAAAGCAATAACCTATCTTACACAATTTGACAAAAATAAAATTCATTCATAAATAGTGCATAACACAAGTCATTTTAATGCTATTAAATAGCTTGAGCAATTCACTGTGAATGCTTTGTACAATTGTAACGAGTACAAGACATTACAACTCCGCCATTTGTCGGCAGTTTAAAATATTGTAAAGAGTATGTAACAAGTTAAAAACCAATACCCAAGGAAAAAACACAATAAACCAAATGATGAAGCTCGTAAATGAATACTTTTTCTTATGACCCCTATACAGTAATTATATAACTTATACTGTTATTATCCATGTTTGCGCACCAAATTCATTTCATACACTCGATATGCAGAACGGCCAAGGGAGATGTTTCAACCTTTGGCCATATAACCGTTCTAGAATTGATTACTGACAAAATGGCCAATAAATATAAAATTAAATAAATCTAACTAGAAATGCAGTAGACGTGTGCCAGACCCAAGTCTGACTCTTGCCTTTTGCACACTTAAATTGGATAAGTTAAAGCTAGTATTTACACCTGCGACATATCCCAATTTTCTGTAGTTAGACTATTCCTAGTTTAGCTGCGTTCCACACAGCAGTGAGGTGCGGGGACCATTATGTCCTGCAATGGTCCCCAAATGAAAGACCATTTAAAATGGTCCCCAAATACTTCTTATTTGAGTATTGTCCCACTGAGTAAGTCACATGACTGCACTCGCAACTTCTCATCAGCACGTGCTAACCGAAACAGAACAGATATAAAAATTTATTTATTCCAAGTAAATATACGGAACAATGAAAACCATGTGACATGGCAGAATGCCCAAATATGGCCTACTGCAGAGGCCCTGTTAGGCTAGCTCAGTGCCCTGTTTGTGGGGGCAACCAGTATACGCTGTGAGCTGCGCATTTGCTGGCTAGTGCTTTGTACAAACACACATACCGGTATTCGTGATGGAATGCCAAGGTTCGGACCTAAGGTACAATCTAAGAAAAAGCCAAAACTATGTTTGTGGGGTTAAAGTACTGATTTTTGGTTTGTTTTGAATGTTAGAAAGAAAACATTTTTACAACTGGTTGTATATTATGATACCTTTAGGTGTTTAGTTGCTTGTCTTAGATGCATGACGTGTGATTTGAAACGCTAATACTTAATCATAACATACAAAAAAGACAGTTCTTAATGTACTAAAAATGGGAAAACATTTTTAACTACCATATTTAGTTACGTAACTCCATACAGCCAAAATGTATCTCATGGTCTGAACTGCCGCGGTCCGTCACATTTAAGAATGTTAATTCACCCTGAATCTCTCAAACTATTCGGTGATCTGTTACCTCATCCTTCAATAAATACTTTTCCCATGACAAGTTCAGTATTAAATAACAACAATATTGCATTCAAACATTAGTGGACAACATAATTTAATTACCTCAACAAGAAACTTGGCTTTTCTCCAGAATATTTTGGCCACGCAATGTGTCTGAAATATTTGGAAGTGAAGTTTCTTACTGAAGTACCAACACACAGTTAAGTAAATCATGTCTAATGAAACAAGCCAAGGGAAAGCAGAAGTTCAATACATTCAAGGATTAGCAGGCTTGTTTAAGTCCAGTCCATCTTTGTTGAATTATAAAGGGCCTAGAGTTTATTTGGATTAAATCTCGTTTAAGACTTAATTATCATTTTAAAGACCTTTTCAAGGCCTTAAAATGAAAGATCCATTTAAGTGGCCACACAGACTTACACTGCGATACAAAACAATGGCCGGATAAACTAATAATGCCATCATTAGTTTACACTAGAGCCTTGTTTTGTATCAAGTGTATGGTTGCATAGCTAGGACAATTGATCTACCCTTGCACAAGTGATGGTGACATCGTATGTACTAATGACAGACACTCCCCAACATATTCAAGCATTGTACAAACACTGCCTTTGTGACTAACACTTCCACAGTCGGCGACAAATCTTGCTGTTTCGACACACCAGAGATGTTCTCACGATCATAAGAAGTGATGACCAGATATTGCCATGACGACGGAGTGGCCTCGCAGTCACCGATGACCAGATGTCGCCATAACTGGCGTGGCCTCGCAGTCACTGGTGACCATATATCGCCATGACTCCGGTGTGGTCTCGCAGTCACTGATGATCATATATCGCCATGACTATGGCCTGGTCTCGCAGTCACTGATCTCCTCGGTGCGTGATGATCCCGGGGAACAGTCACTGATGACCAGATATCGCCATGACTACGGCGTGGTCTCGCAGTCACTGATCTCCTCGGTGCGCGGCTTGATGGAGCGTTTGATGCTCTGACGGGGCGTGATGATCCCAGGGAACAGTCACTGATGACCAGATATCGCCATGACTACGGCGTGGTCTCGCAGTCACTGATCTCCTCGGTGCGCGGCTTGATAGAGCGTTTGATGCTCTGAGGGGGCGTGATGATCCCGGGGAACTGGGCAGAGAGTTCGGGACTGGAGCGGGCAACTGACAGCTGCATCTGGGCCTGGCGGGCCTGCACCTTCTCCTGGGAACAGACAATATCACTTTAGGGGGTGGTCGCACAGGTTTGTTAACGTATATTTTAGATAAGATTTTCATGTGAGATTTCCACTCTTGATGTTCAGACTGATCTCAAAAAATGATGTGCGATACTATAAGAAACCAATCTAAAGTAAATTTAACCTCAACCCAGTAGATGAGACATTGAATTACATGTGGATACCAATGAAAACCAACACACAATCCTGCTGACAAGACTGAACTGCGCATGTTCTCAAATGCAGAACCCTCATCCTTCATTGATAAAAACAAATTAGTTTTTGAGGAAAAATACATCAATGTATGATACTAAACAAAACAGTTGCTAAGCCATCCCCACAATTCATGCAGTGCCACATATCAAGTATGGCTGACAAACATTACGCGGACGTAGGAATTTGTGGGAATGAGAATCCACATGCACCTAGCAATCCATTGCAGTTTTGGGAACAGATTTAGGGAATTTGTCTGGTTGGTGGATCTCCAAAAAACCTGGGATCCTAATGAGAAATACCAAATGTAGCTATGCAGAAAATGCTGTAATAATCTAGACCCAACACACTTCGAGCAGTTGAATGCCATTAATCAGATAAGATCATTTTAATTGTGAACCGCGTCTAGTTAAAAACTGCTGTAAGTTGAACATAAAACGTGAAATTGAAATCCTGGATCTATCCAACTGATTGGTGGTATGTGGGCATTAGAAATGACGGCTGAAGTGATACCATTGTACGAACATTCTAGCAACTACTGTATCACTCACCAGCAGCCCGAGGTCTACGACGTGTGTCTGGATGCTGTGCGTGCTCTCTGGGGAGACCTGACTGAAGAACTTCAACTCAACAGGGCCGAGTTCCCGCAGGGCCATGGCGAAGGGGGCCATCCACTGGATGCACGAGGCCACGTCAGCCCACTGCAGGCCTGCGGGGAAATGATGCACTGTGGTCACACGTCATACAAACTACACAGTTGGTGTATGTGAAGAGATTCATCAGACTGGATGATTCAAATTGGTGTTTTTTTATAATGTATTTTGCAGTTAATTTGCTTTTTTCCTTCGATCGCCATGAGCAAACATTTCAGATAGTACCGCACTGTGGCTACATGGCAGTCATTCGGTGCAGTGCTGCCACTTATTTCACAATCTCCTGAAGAGCCACCTAGGTCGCAGCCTGGGGCACAGAAGGGCTACTGTGTCGCCATCTAGTGGGGGATCTCTGAAGGAGTTCGCTGATGGCGATCGTAACCTTACAAGATCAGCTGGTAATGGGAACACATCGGATTAGAGATGTCTAAACAATGGTGACATGAACTGCGGAGACCAGTTTTTCCTCCATTAAATTATTTCACCACTATATTGTGTTAATCACAGAGTACGTGTGCCAGTACACCATCAAATGTTGTGTTAATCACAGAGTACGTGTGCCAGTACACCATCAAATGTTGTGTTAATCACAGAGTACGTGTGCCAGTACACCACCAAATGTTGTGTTAATCACAGAGTACGTGTGCCAGTACACCATCAAATGTTGTGTTAATCACAGAGTACGTGTGCCAGTACACCATCAAATGTTGTGTTAATCACAGAGTACGTGTGCCAGTACACCATCAAACGTTGTGTTAATCACAGAGTACGTGTGCCAGTACACCATCAAATGTTGTGTTAATCACAGAGTACGTGTGCCAGTACACCATCAAATGTTGTGTTAATCACAGAGTACGTGTGCCAGTACACCACCAAATGTTGTGTTAATCACAGAGTATGTGTGCCAGTACACCACCAAATGTTGTGTTAATCACAGAGTACGTGTGCCAGTACACCATCAAATGTTGTGTTAATCACAGAGTACGTGTGCCAGTACACCATCAAATGTTGTGTTAATCACAGAGTACGTGTGCCAGTACACCATCAAATGTTGTGTTAATCACAGAGTACGTGTGCCAGTACACCATCAAATGTTGTGTTAATCACAGAGTACGTGTGCCAGTACACCACCAAATGTTGTGTTAATCACAGAGTACGTGTGCCAGTACACCATCAAATGTTGTGTTAATCACAGAGTACGTGTGCCAGTACACCATCAAATGTTGTGTTAATCACAGAGTACGTGTGCCAGTACACCATCAAATATTGTGTTAATCACAGAGTACGTGTGCCAGTACACCATCAAATGTTGTGTTAATCACAGAGTACGTGTGCCAGTACACC